>PNEQ01024385.1:27151-48456 GCA_003012365.1 Medauroidea extradentata | reverse complement strand
TGCGTTTTTAATTAATCGTCGATATATCTTGAACCCAGCGGGCTAATGTTATGTTTTTTACGTCCACGAGATACTAATAAAGTATTCTAAAACGTGATTTAAGGGTTTTTCGAAATTTACTCTCTTAATTGGTGAAAAGACCTCGAACGTGTTTTAGATAAATCCTCGATATCTATCGAACCCGTCGAGATATACAATTAATTTTTGCTTTAGGATAATGACTACAGAAATTATCACAAAACGGAATTCAGATTTTTCGAAATTCGATTTCTCAATACGTGCAGGGGTGATATGTGTTTTTTTAGTGAATGATCGATTTTGATTCGACTGAACGGGCTAGCGATGTGATTTACACTTCAGTTGGATACTTATACAAATGTCTAAGATGTAAATTTAAAATATTTCATAATTCGACACCCAAAAGGGTGAAAAAGCACAAAATTTGTTTTCCATCAACCCACGATATCTATCTAAAAAGTAGCGATATTGAGGTGTTGTTCGCGTCAGAGTGATGCTTACGTAAATATTTTAAAAACATACGTTTGTATTTTTTTCTTTGTAAGAAACGTGATTATTAAGAATAAAATTAAATTGGTCATTATTCAAGGCAGACGATCCGAAAAGCAGGAACGAGCAACGAGAAACAACTTATACAGGAGTTTCACTACAGTAACCTATCGAGACGTGGTGTTGTACAACCTCTATGAGTCCAGGACACCGATATCTGTTTTTTTTTTTTATTTTCATGAATTATTTCGACGTTACGTGACGCAGTTGTTTGTTACTCGGGTCTAAATTCCGGCAGGTTCTGGGCTCGAATACCGTTGAAAGCTACGTGCGAAGGTTCAATTTTGACACACAATAACTACAAGGCAGATCGAATATCGAATTAGTGCAATTTACATGTCGTTTAAAAGGGGTAAAATTGCAGTTCGCTTTACACTTAGGTTCCTCTACAACATCAGCTGACATATCGTCGGTGTACTGCCATAAGTGATTAAGTCATTAATGTTATTTTATTTAAAAACACTATTAAATTGTCGATATTAACAAAAAAAATGTGGTACGTTTCTATACCGTGACGCAACAGTACGAAAAGACGAATATACTTAAAACTTGGGCAATTGTTCGTGAACAATATATACATATTCCTAGCATTTTTATCATTTTATCTCATTTTGACTGGGCAGCTTTTGGCAGTAAAACGACGATATATCATTTCACTAATATTAAGTTTGCTGTACCAAATACGATTCCGTGAAACCTTTACCCACTGAAACTTTGTAACAGCAATAAAGTTCCAGTGAATATGTTGAAAATATGTGATTGAGGGCACCGTCACCAATGGATGTACACAGGGTAAATAAGATGTTTTTCATTCGATTCACCTCTTACCTTAGGTGTCTGTAACTACCCCACAACCTCAAATTGGCAGTGTTATAAATAAGGCCCAGGCGAATTCGCTATTAGTGGCAGGGACAAACTTAAGACTGCTTTTCACGTGGACAGCTATAGCTACTAATTCTGCTGCAGAGTTAGTTCAACTAGCCGCTTGGACATTCTAACATTTGATGACTGAAGTACCAATCTTGAGTACAAATAGGTTCTTCAATTAAAGTAAATATTACCAGAAGTTGCGAATAATACTCGCGAGCAAAGCCGCGGGGGACTGCTAGTTACAAGTATTAAAATGGCACTCACTTTGAAAATACGAACACAGGATGAACGAAATCATAAAAGCGAAGTCACTTTTGTGTGTATTATATGTTTACCAAATATGACGAAATTCTGAAAAATACGTCGTAAGATATGTAATACTGTGCTAAAAACATTAAAATGGCCGCCATTTTGAAAATATGAACATAAATACACAAAAGTCAAGTCAGCTATGTATGTAGTAGGTATATGTGTACCAAGTTTAATGAAATTGTGGAAAATATCTCCTATACCTAAATGTATTCTAAAAATATGAAAATGGTCGCCATTTTGAAAATATGAACACAGGATAAATTAAATATACAAAAGTCAAGTCAGCTTTGTATGCAGTATATGTCTATAGAGTTTGATGAAATTCTGAAAAATATTTCTTATAATGTGTGGTACTATGCCACGGTCGTAGAAGAACAGGTCTGGACACTCGCCTATCTAGCAATGTATTTTGCTTGACCCCTTTGTTGTTTGGCTGTAGTTCGTCAAGTTACCGAGAATGTTGTGTTTTATTGGCGCTTCAGTTAGGGCGGTCGGATTCAAACTCCGACAACTTTTTTCCATTGTTAAATTTATACAGTAAATAAAGATTGCTGGAGTATTTTCTTAAATTTGTGAGCGAACGAAGTATTTCGTAAATTGATAAAAAATACGTTTTGATAAATTGAAAGGAAGTGGGCGGAGTTTGAGTCCAACCGCCCTAACTGAAGCTCCAATAAAACACAATATTCTCAGTAACTTGGTGAACTACAGCCAAACAACAAGGGGGTCAAGTTTCCAGGCGAGTGTACAGACCTGTTCTTCTACGGCCGTGTACTATGCGAAAATTATAAAAATGGCCGCCATTTTGAAAATATAAACACAGGATGAACGAAATACACGAAAGTCAAGTCAGCTTTGCGTGTAGTATATATATAAAGATTGACTAGCCTGATAAAAAAAAATAAAATGGCTGCCATTTGGAAAATATGAAAAGGGCGTAAACGAAATATATAAATGTCAGGTTACTAAGTACTATACGCGTACTAATTTTTATGAAAATTTGTCCCCTGGTGCAAATGTTTTGGGGAGACATACACACACATACACACACAGACAGGACAGTGATCTCATAAGCCTACTTTTTCCTTCGGATAGTTGTCTTGTCAACTTTTATACATTTTTACCTAAACAAAAATTTCCAAAATAGCTTTGATGCAGCGGAAGCATGTCTATAAGAAAATAAGTGTTGTAAGATTTGTGTATAAATTTCGTTGCAAATATACCGTCTGTTAGTATTATTGGAAATTTTTTTTTTCGTCTTGTGATGTATAAGAGTTTGGGTACTGTAAAGTGTGAAACAAAATGTACGTTACAAAGAAATTTTTCCATACTTCCGACGCATCTGAAAATTCACAAAATCGTCACTTAGATATTGCTTACTTTTGCTTAGAAATTCAGTATGAGCCATTGCGACAGTCTAATTTGAAGAATTAAAGTTTTAAGTAAACTTTATACTTTGTACACAAGTCAGTTTTATTAAAGGAACGTATATAGAAAAAGTTTTGCTCTCTTGTCTCATAGTTTCATTGGGGACGCAGTGGCCGAGGGGTCAGACCTCTCGCCTCTTACCAAGGTGATCCGGGTTCCATTCCCGGCAGAGTCGACCTCCGGATTTTCGCATGTGGGAATCGTGTCGGATAGTGCCGTTGGTCGGCGAGTTTTCTCGGGGATCTCCCGTTTTCCCCGTCCCTTCATTCCGGCGCCGCTCCATGCTCACCTCATTTCACCCCTCACCAGCGCTAAAGACCTCGATGTTAAGAGGAGTCCTTCGCGGTGTCAAATTTCCACATTTGACGCGTGGGAACAGCGTAGCGATAAGAGCCAGTGTCCCACGCTTGACGAGAAGCATATCGCCTCTATTCGCAGCGCGCCAAACTGGCGTGCAAGGTTCCCGTTGTAGTCTTTTTACTACGGGACTTTAAGCGGTGGCCCCAATCTTTTATTTTTGAATAGTATGAAGTAAAGACCAACGCATGCTTCTCGTTTTGTACTTTACGAATTCAGGTAATATTTTCGGAGTTATAACAGTCTAAAAAAACCAGTTTTTAGCCATTTTGAGAGGCCCAAATATCATGTTTCTAACAAGCGTGCTGCATTTTTTTAAAAAATAGAAGCATGGTTTCAAGTTTGTGTTCTTTTCGTAGGTAAACATAATATGAATAACTTAAGTGGTTTCGTGTAAAAATGTATGCGCGTGACACGCTGCAACGCCGTCCATGCGCCAGTCGAGAACTCCTCTTAAGCGCTGACCAATATCTCTCACGCTCGTAGTTTCATAATTTATATGTCTCATGACTTTGGCTGTTGAAAGTTAGGCAAACCTCGCTAGATTGTATAGGCTTGTAGATTGATATTATACATTTACGCTCACTGTAACGTCTGGTTAGGATAAAATTTTTGTTTTTTTAATTTTTGGGTGAGAAAATATATTTGTTTGTCATTTGTGTAGGTTGTTTTCTGACGTAAAAAGAGCTTCGATATATGTTTGCATTACGTTTCTTAAAAAGAAAATGTGGTAATATTTGTCTCCTTTTCACGCACTAAGTCAATAGATAAGTAGTTATATACAAACATTACCTATATTTCTAGGGATTATACGTGTATTACTTTAAATTAAAATATATAAAGTACAACGTTAGCTTCAGTTATCATATGGAATTATACTCCTTTTCACGGTCGCAGGAACTCTAACATCAAGAATTGTTTTAACTGATTTATGTACTATGGTTTATGCAACGTTGTAAAGTTAAAATTTGCGTGAGATACCATTGAATTCGAAATATTTAAGACAGAAAAAAAGCTCAAAAATTTGGTACCTACGCTTTTAGTGAAACAACTTCTTTTATTTTTCACACATATAGGGCCAAAAATTTGAGCTGTATTTTAAGAAGTTAGGAGTGAGTCAGTATAAAGAGGTTGCGTCAGACGCTATCTAGTTACGACCTGCTGATAGACATGCGATCCTCCTGGCCAAATTAAATATTTCATGTGAAAAGTTTGGTGTGCGGTTTTTCTTACAGCATAAAAATCGTAACAACCCCCCCCCTCCCAAACTGTTCACAGAAATAATCAAAACTACTCTTGTCGCCGCCTTACTGTCCAAGAGATGGGTGGCAGAGGCTTCCGAAAGAATGTGAGACTAAATACACATATCGGAAATGTTTCGTGCATTTTGTGCAGATGTTACACTGCAGATATTGTTGACTATTAATTACTCTGTCGTATTTTACCGAGAGCAAAAATAATGCTGTGGGTACTTTATTTAATGGATAGCGATAATACTTCCTCGTAGAGGCAGCACACTTTGTTACTGAACGTTCTTTGTACATTGGTAGCGGCATTCCCAGAGTCCAGTTCCAGCCAAGTGGAACGAATAGCACACTTGTACGTCAATAATAGAGAGTGACAGCGAAACTACTTTGCCGCTTTGCTTTCCTTTCTTCGCGGAGAACTCAGTCAAGCATGTCGAAAAAGTTTTCAAATAAGAGCGGCGATACATCGTTCAAACAGTTCGGCAAAGGCGTTGATAGTGCACGGTGTAGTTCCATAATTCGGTGAGATTTGTGTCGGGACCGATTACAAAGTGTGCCAGATGGAAAGAGCTTGATGGACTATTCAAATGTGATAGCGGAAAGACAACTACTTTAGACTGTCGTAACTTCACAGTGCATAACAGTAGACTTCACTTCGGTCATCAGGGAAGACACAAAGCATTAAGTTTGTGGGAGTGCGTACATTACGGTATTCGCTTGTCTGTTGATCTGTTTACGATGGTTTTAAAATAAAAATTAGGTCGCGTACAAAAATAAACCAGTGAATTTCACAAGATGCTAGGTCTACTTTCAAAAACTAGTGTTTTGTTTACAGTAGTTTTGGCGTGGTTAATGGTATTTTCAAATGTAGCAAGCGACAGTGAAGAATATGAAAAGTATAAGGAATTAGTGGGTGACGAACCTTCTGATAACAGTGAACACGAATATGCTAAAGAATATATTCCCACCAGGCCTAACTATACGAAGCCAGGATACTGGGCCACTCCATCGCCACGTATAGCCGCCAAAATTGGTTTTGTGCCGATGAAAATTTACGCGCAGGTACGCCACACCAACACCGTCAAACATCTACCGAGGAGCGAAGCCATCAAGTCTGCGGTCACTGCTGAAGAAATAGCGAACGCACCTCGCCTCCGGGAAGTTGTTTCAACGAAGAAGCTGGGAGAAGTTTACACAGAGGAAGGTTATGAAGATTCGGCGTACGACCACGCCGACTTCGAAAAGAAGAAGGAAGATGAGGAAGACTACGAGCACGTTGAGAAAAAGGTACCCAGAGCTAGAAGAGGCCGGCATCATGCAGAAGACTCTGAGCACCAGGGTAGCGACATAGACAGCAGGTATGTGGGGATGACTGGCGAGAAAGTTGAAAAACAAAAAAATCTTGCCAAGCCGAAAATGACACAAACTGTTTCTAGGAAAGAGAATCATATTCTAACTGTAGAGGATAAATTGAAACGTGTTTATCCTTCTTCTGCTTTTACTGCGTATAGATACATTGTTCATCAACCTCCACCTTTCTTTTTCAGTCAAGGGTTACCAATAAATGTTTTCAATGGACAGATTCGTGGTCAGCATTACATTACCGAACCGGATACAGCAAGTACAAGATCTGTACAGATACAACATGCAATGTCTCCTGACCAAATTGGAGCTGGGGTGAGTAAAACAAATGAAAATACTAATATAAATGTTACTGTTCCATCGACTGTCTTAACGCCTCCAAAACCGCCTTCGGAGTATATTGTACGTGACGAAACTGATACATTCCCTACCGAGTCTTCAATTGAGGACTTTGTAGATCCTGATGTAAACGACGTCGCCGTGCTAAACTCTGAACTACCTAAAGGAACTGCAAATAACTTTGAAAAAATTTTATTGCCGCAGTTTTTTACTACCAACGTGTACGGCTTATATCTCGGCATTAAGAAGAGCAATGAAAACCTAGCAAGTATCATTCTGAAACCTGAAAATTTGACATTAAACGAAAGCAAGTATCCTTCGATAGAGCCGTTAGAGGAATATTCTGAAACGTTAGGGGCATTACCATTAAACGACACCGAAATCCACAAACATGAACCTTATATCTCTGGACTGACTATGTTGCACTTTGGAGAAAATTTAACAACAGTAAATGAGTCAGCTACAGTGCCTGAAGAGAAAAATTCGAATAGATTGACAATTGTTATACCTGTTGAAAATTTGACGTCGAAGAGAGAGCCTAGAATTGTCTCTGAACGTGTGCGCGTGGGTGGCCGCAAGTCACGACGCAGTAAAACACCAAAGGGCATTAAAGGCAAAGGTCGACAAGTGAGGAATGGGAGTTCAAAATATCGGGGACGTATACGTCATCCAAAAAGAAAAACAGTTACAGTGAACGCTGATATTGTTACACCACTGCGGAAGGTAACGTCAATAAACTTACCTCAATCACTTCACGAAGACCTTGATGTTGGAATGAGCGAGAAAAAATTTCTTTTTGCCTTCGAAAGAAATTATCAGCAGCCTATAGAGAGTTATAAGTCGGTATTCAATGAGCCAAACTCATCGTTTAAAGTGTTTGCTAATTCAGATATTTTGGCTATGGAAAATAAAACTAACACGCGAACTGCTAGAGGAGCAGCTGCTATTAAACGCGATAGTCTGGAATTTCTTAGTGAAAAATACGGAGAAGAAAGAAATAAAAACAACGAAAAAACAGCTACTAGCAAGAAACACGGGGAAACAAAAACGGGTAAAGACACGCTGTTTGAAGCTTCTAATGTTCCTAAGCCAGCACGTGTTAAGCATGATTCAAAAAAGTATCCATTTTTTTCAACGTTACCGCCTAACACTATATCAATAAACTCGCCTATTCGTTATGCTATAGACCCACGGACGATACCGAAGAAAACCGAGGGTGGGATGGAATTTTACGAATCTAGAGAGAACATACACTGTCCTGAAGTCTCTCCAAGTTTGGACGTAATTCCAAGAAGAAAGTCACCTGGGGAGTGGAACAAAAAGCCAAGACCTAAACTCCCTCGTTTAAGAGGATTAGGAGATAAAATCGATTGCATGCGAGCAAAGTATTTTGGCAATGATCCATTAGATAACCCGTTTTTTTCAGAACCTATAAGTAATGGTTCAAGCCAAAACAATGAAAATATGGAAAGTATAAATAAATTTATTGAAAAAATAAAATCTGTTAAGAGAGATTAGTTGTGTTTAAAAAAATGTGAAAGGGAAATAAAATTGAACGTAATACATTTTCAGTTATCAGGTTTTCATACCCGAGAATGGTATGCAAGCAATGAATAAACAGAGAAAAAGGCACCAAATTTTGATACATATTGTAAGAATTATTTTAGCAAATACCACAACATAAACAAAACGATCCTAAAGAAATGTTGACAAACCTGAAGCAACTTTAAAATTATCGTTTCTACTGAAGAAGCAAAATGAGATCCAGGAAGAACCTTACAAACTGGTGTCAAAATATGCAGTTAACTCGAAAGTAAACTTAAGATACGCTAACAAGGAAATAGATGCTGGTGTTGCTAAGCCATTCATAAATAACGTTATTGAAGAGCAACGGTGTGAGATTCAAATGACTGCGAAACCTACAAAAAATTCGAGAAGAAACAAAATGTAAGTATTCTAAATAAAATGCAAGAATCACCGAACTAACCTGAATAACAGCGAGATTAAGATGAAATGAAACATTTGGTCAAGTATCAAGAATACATGAGCGGAAGATTTAATGGGTTTGTGAAACAAGACATTACTGCATATTAGTGGAATGAAAAGTTATGCACATTTGCTGTAAATATGGATGGACTGAATTCGTTAGGTACTGAAAATAACATGAACTGCAAAAGGTTCACTTTACTAATTGCGCTTCCAGTATTTTTTTAAATTTTAAGTATTTTTATAAATTGTGCTTTAAATTAGCTAGATGTGTTTTTACATTGTTACTGCACGTAAAGTAATTAAATTTCGTTACTCGTGTAAATTTTTATAACATTTCATTTTTGTTATTGAAATTACAATTACTTTAAATATGCTATTGGCATAGCTAATTTTAGGCCTAATACGTCATCCAATTTAAGGGTAATATGACTGTATTATGATTTGTTGTCCGAGAAAGAGGAAGAAGTTGGAAGGAACAAATATATTTTGACTGAATATGAACTGTTGATACCAATGGTGTACATTTAGACTCACAACACTTTGTATTAACCGATTTTAAATGCGTTCAAACATAGGAGGATTAAGCAAAGCCCTCTGGTACGTACAAAGTCTTTAATATTTTTATTTTCCAATGTGTATATTTAAAACAAAATAGTGTCTCAAAATTACTGAAGTTGGAACTGTAGAGTGAATTATAATAATTTGATTCGATACTTTCCCTTGAAATTCTGTAAAGAGTTGCTCAAAAGTTTAATAAAAAACTTATAACTATGACTGTAGAAAAAATATAATTTCAGAATATTCAGCTTCAAACTAAAAATCGAAGAAAAATTCTACCGGCAAACAGCCAAACAAATAAATAAAATCCATAATCCATCCAATATGATAACTAATATTAATGTTGCCCAAGTTAAAAATATGTCTTACATATAACATATTTTCTTATTCCATAATGTTTGGTAAAATATACAAAAAGCGGTGCCACAGAATTTTAGAAATTGTGAAAAATATATTTACTGAAGTATGACTACTTTCTGATTATATTTAGGGATGGAGATATTTCGCGAAATTAATGACCTCCATGTTTGAATCAATTGTCCTGTGCATACGCAAGCCCCGTCTATTCGTTCATTGTCTGCTGTTCCACTGAGTAGCAGCTAGTGGACAGATGGTCGGGGCTTGAGTATTTTATTAAATATATCGCAATTAAGGAACAACTAATTTAATCCTACAAACGAATATTTACAAAAAAGTTTCATGATAGGGTAAAAATACAGTTTGGACTTACTATCAATCGTTTTGATACATTTATTTTACTGCTTTTTCATGCGGTGTAAATATATTGCAAAATGAATAAACATATATGTATTTTCACCTTGCTGTCCTTGTCTGAGAAGTTGAGCGTGCTTCTTATAATATAAATGGCAACATTTTGAATCATACCAGAGGCATATTGTTTTAGAGAGAGTTTTGAAAATTTTCTTTCTTCAACCTAACTAACTAAATTAACGATCTATCTTTATCAGTGTTAAGCTTAAACTGTATTACTAAAAGATAGCTTATGCCATGTCATACCTTAACATACAGAATATTATCTGAAATATAATAATAAAATTTTATATAATATGTATATATATATAATGTGTGTGTAGGTGTGTGTTAGTGCGTAATTAGCCAGTGCATAATACGACAACTATGTCCTGAGAGTAATTCCGTATTTATTGCCTGTTAAGTAGATTATTTCATAATTATCATATTCCTTTAACTACAAAATAACGTGTTAAATATGTTTCAAATACTATCTGTTCTGAGTAAATGACAGTCATATTATAAACTGCATGATTCTTTTCGAGTAACCGGTTTTTACAGTAAGTTATATATATATATATATATATATATATATATATATATATATATATATATATATATATATATATATATATATATATATATATATATATATATATATATATATATATATATATATATATATATATATATCTCAGAGCCCGCATCACAAATCATGCTGAAATTTTTCTTTGTTTCTTCCTTATTCAAAATCTGGCACTATTTATTTTTCAATACTTCTATAGGGACTTGGCTAATTATTTTAATTTTCACTACACACATATCGAAATATTAAATATTTATTAAGATATAATTAAACTCGTTAAAACTTTAATTATAATCATTATCTCTCGCTATGTAATAATGACTAAATAACTCATAGTACAAATTTAGTCGAATACTACGCACCTACTCGTAAAATGTGTTGTTTCAAATAAAAGATATTGCCGGCAATTCATAGCACACTTAATTTGTTATATGAAAATGTATTCTTTTAACAACAGAGGTGATGCAGCCTTTAATAACCGTTTTCTACGGAAGTACTATTAAATGATTCACTACTAAGCTTATCTATGCTTAAAACATAACAAGCTTAATGTTGCTGTGAAATAGGCATTGTTCTTCGAAAACATCATTTTAGCAAGGGTGTTCAATGGACATTAATAATTCATCATTCTGTTCCGTAAAAGCTGTAAATACTAGCCATATGAGCCAGATTACAACAAAGTGCCATCTACGGACATGATTGAGTCTCTTACAAAACTTAAAAATGAGAGAACTCTTCTTCCTTTCCCGGGCGTCGTAAACGTTTGGACGCTTGAACAGTTGATGGCGTTCGGTTCGGATCGCACGTTTATATCCTAATCTGCGCTTGAAACATAGTGCAGAGAATTCTGATTATTTTTTGGCGAAACTATGTATTGTGCATTATAGTTGTACGAAAATAACACCATTTCAAACTGTGTTGCTATATGTTTTAAAAAAAAGTTCAGTGTGCATAATTATAAACATGATTTCAGCGCCTCCAAAAATGGCCAAAAACGGCTTTTACAGCCTGCTGCATTTAGGAAAATACCAACCGAATTAAAAAAATCGAAACATGCGTGGACTTTTCATAATCATTCCCGCATGTAAAATGATATTTCAGTCACAACTTTAAATCTCATACGAAGAAGAAAAACAGCAAATGACTGCAAGCTTGTTATGTTGCTTGCGCGTCGACTATGTTTTCTTATTCAAAATATGGAAAGATTTATTTCAAAATATTACAATAAGAACGTAACTGATACCTCATCTTTAATTGCGCACATTGTTTACAAAATATTAAGTGTTAATTATAGAGAAAAACTTAAATATTAAAGAAAACATCTAACACATAAAGCGTATTCTTAAAAAGTAAAATGAAAATTGTTTAAAAATTGTTGATACGTAAATGGATCGAGGGACCGCTAAATAACTAAAAAAAAAGTAATTTAAATGAACAAAATTGAATCAAATTAAGTAAATGCAACAAAACTTACATTTATTGTGCGTGCATACGTGACAATTAAAAAAGATCATCCAAATCTTAAATTATATTTAAATTCAATTTTCGGATTGGTACATAATTTTGTGACGTGGTCTTGTTGTTTTGTTCTATTTTGCTTCAATTTCAAAAACATTATTTACTGCTGAATTTTTTAATACAGCTAAGAACCATTCCGATAAAACTATCTTTCTATTAAAAAAAAAAAAAAACGTTGAAAGCGGTCCATTCGTAGGAAAGTTACGAAGCTACAGACAGTCTCACAGACAGACATAGCCGTCAAAATTATAACACTCTTTCTTTTTCGTCGGGGGTTAAGATAGTATAAAGTCGAAGGTGATAATTTCTCAATAACGACTACATAACATCAAGTATCAATTCAGTCCAATTATAAGCTCTCCTTATCATAAAATATAATAATATCTATAAAGAGACATTGCTGGTTATTTGACGTATCCTTAGTTTCTTATACGAAAATTTCTACTAAAGAGGTGACATAGCCTTGTAATTAAAATTGAGTTTTTCCTTTTTTTTTAATAAAATACTGAAAGTGTTGGTCACAAGACTGCATTGCTAGCTCGACTCCCATTGACTGTAGGGCAAAACTTTAAACACATCCAGTCTGCCTGAAAGCCATTACGTAATATAAACGTCGCCGCTATACATCCCAAACATTCTCTCCATACCACACGCTACTCCTACATCGCTCCGTAGTTCAAAATTGCATTTATCTCTGACCCACTAACTCAAGCAATTGGGCGTCAATTGCACGACAATGCCAGGTCCACCAATCTTTAATTTTAAGCCCATTCTGATTGGTCGATCAAATCACGAAATCAAGAGAGTTCAGAGCACGCAAATTAAAAAAAAATTGTAGGAGTTGAAAACATTATGTTACAAAAAAAAAAAAACATAGACTATAATGACTAAGTGATGGGAAATTTGTTTAAAAAATTGAATTCGCCAGTATAATTTTTCATGTTGATTTCAAATATTCAAAGTTATTGTAACTATTATATATATAAACAAATGTTTGAAAGTGCTCCCAGAACATTCCTTAGTGCATTATACGAAACATGCTCAGAAATTCTCAGTATAGCTACTAGTGCGATAAAATTTATTTTCAAGAGACAAGCTCAGTAAATTTTGATAGTACATACTTATTAATAAAATTGTAAATTAATTAATTATTGCTTATGAATTCATATTAAAAAATATAATTCCATCTCTATTACTAGGAAGACGTGTACGTTATTATAGCAATAATTATTTGATTACTTTATAATTTTTAAAATTGATTATGTCTTTCGTAACTTTACAGAGAAATGGCTGAAGCAGTTGTTCCACCATAACCATTGCTATCGCTGTCCGCCGTCATGCCGCTAACGCCGTCATCTTGTGCTGAAACAACGTGCTTGAATCCGACACTATTTTTAGTGTTTGTATTGTTTTAAACAACTGTTGAATTATATATTTTGCAAGCATAGACAACAATACATTCTTATATTGTTAATAATAATGTGCCTTGATGTAGAAGTACATATTCTGGTGTTACGCATAAAACCTTGTTCATGTAACAAAAACATTTGTTCAAGCACCTTTAAATTAAGTTATTTAGTAAAAGTTAAATTTCGCTGTGATTTAAGCTATTGCTCTATCTTTTTCCTTGCTAGATTAGACTGCTGCTAAATAAAGCGTGAAAAATTAATTGCAAAGAAACATGTAACCTTAATTATTACGATAAATAAACAGTGACACGTCTCATATAATTTGAATCCAGTGTAACTGTGTTACTCGTAACTGTATTATATGGCATTATTTGTTAAGAAAAGTAGGAGTAAGTGTGTTCACAAAATAGGTGACGTACAATATATGCGAAAGGATGAAAGCGACTAAGACTGAGCGAGTTGGAGAAGTAGTAAAACACTCGCCTCCCGGGAGGATCCGGACTCAATTCTCGGTACAATAGTTCTCGTTTAGATTTCCCAAAGTTCCCCGAAATCACTTCAGGCTAATACTGAGATGGTTTTTAATTTTTTGATAAGACTTTTGTTCATTAAATTCACGGTTTTTCTACTACGATTACAAAGCCACGGAGGCATTTAGAGGCACGTAAAACACTCAAAAAATATATACAAAAAGAATTATTTAAATAAAAAATTAATTTTTTACGTTTTTAAAACGTACTGAAAGAATAAAATAATATATCATAATAAAATACTCATTAGATTAGCAACGAAAATAGTGAGACGCATGCAACAGATAACTGTTGTGTGCATATTTGACCTAGTTCACTAACAATTGTATTGCACAGAATATGATATGAACAGTTGAGTGAATTTTCTCAACGAAAGCTACTCTCTACACTCCTTACTATTATCTATTGCATTGACTCCACGTTTTTCGTTATAGGTCTTACAAATATTTTCATAAGATATATATATATATATATATATATATATATATATATATATATATATATATATATATATTCTATTCTGCTTTTTAGTCTAATGTGTGTGAAATTTTGTAATAAATTTTAAACAAGCAAAACTTGTACAGGACGGTCTAACAAACTGACAGACAATAAAACGAGTTCTGAGCTATTTTTCAAGCTTCTGCCTCATCGGGAAGTTAGTTAAACGTAATTATACAATCATTTTTCATTTAAATAAATTTTTTACAAATTTTATGTCATATAATACTGACATTCAGTTCTGAGCTATGTTTAAAATTTCAAGTCCTTAGCTCATCGGGAAGTTAGTTCAGAATCGATTACGAAATTTGTAACATACCAACAAGAAAGCGAGTTAATAAAACATGGTAAAATACAGTGACGTTAAACGCCTAAAATACAGCACGAATCTCACGAACAAGTATATGCCGTATTGGGGCAGTTTACACTAAACTGAACACTCTTTAATATTTACAATAACCACAAATTGCATTTTAGTTGGGGTAGTGATGTTAAGTTTTGAGAGTGGTGAAACATTTACACTGGATTTTAGCTTCACGTAATTCTTAATATTAAATCTAGTAAAGATGGATGCAAAATTACTTAAAGAAGGACTTAAGCAGCGCTCACTTTATGGTGAACAGTCTACCCACCTAAAAGTCAAGAAGGAGCAGGTGAGTGCACTATGTCCGTAATCCAATTTCGTAGAAGCCCAGTGAGATAGAAATAAAAATAGCATTACGTTTATTTGCTGCCATGCTATAAAGAGAACGGCGAAGGCAATAAGGGTTATTGATTGCTGGGAGGTGGGGGTGTCTACTGGGGCCTCATCCAGGGTGGTCCTTCGAGGTGTCGCCTCCCAGCTGATTAGCGTCAACACGTGGACTCCCTATCCAGACTCCTCCGTTCGCATTTCGGCAATATCATAATAATGCTCTCGTTCATATCTGGCAAAATTCCAAACGTGCGACATACAGTGGAAACACAGTTTTGGAATCCGGTTCAAATAAATATTCCTCAACTCACTGGAGTCAACTGTCGCTAACATAAATGAAGGAAACATTGTTTTGAATTAGTGAATTATTGTATATTGAGTGCCCTCTGTAAAACTATTTATTGTACCTAAAAGCTGAGATAAATAATTAGTTCAACAGCCCTCGTTTGTATGGAACAAATAAGTGCTTAATTTGCGAAGCAGATCTAGGGCGGTATTCATAGTCATATCTCGAGACAACGACTTGACCAAGACGATCTTAATTCTTAAGACAGCACTTTTCAACTCCAAGTTTCATAGTCCACGAATAAGACGATCTTCGTCAAGATCGCGCGCTTCAAGACGAGCTTGTTTGGCACTACTTCCGGTTTGACGAAGCACGAACTTAAGATGGCCGAGAGTACACGAACGATTCCGAACACTTACGAACACCACGTAATAATTATGGCGTTTTCGAAAAGCTACCTGCAGTTTTTCTTGTTCATGTATCAAAATACTTTATTACCAATTATTAGCCACGGCACGATCATGTATAAGCAAATAATTAGTTTGGTTTACATTTTGAACACTAGAAAGCTCCACTTGGAACACGTTTTTGAGAGAATCAAGTTGGAATCCTGCAATTTAACTACACCTTGGCTAACCTAGTAACTATTCATAAACGAGTAATGAGGTGGACTTCTATTTTACGACGAACTTTCTATCATTTATAAATATTATTGTGCCAGAGAATTTTGTAGCAAGTAAATTACATATGTTTGTGATAAATAACAAGAGGTTCATTCGTTGTTATAAAATATATTTGCCTACATAATTCCCCCCCCCCCCCAAATAAATAAATTCCTGTATTATTGGAGAATAAATCAATATATTTTTTAAAAATAAAGTTATAGAGTGTTTGCTTCTAGACAATCCGAGTTGCTACCATAAAATAAACTTTTAAGTAAATATTGTCTAAAGTATTACATATATTAATAACTACAAATTCTCACTCGCATGTGTTCCCATGGTGTAGAGCCACTCTCCACTCACGGTTCAACTTTTACTTGACGTAACGTACGTACAGTAATACTTGGACGTGGATCGCAAGAGGGGATTTCTCCGTGCAGTGTTGCCACACTGTGCACGTCAAATATCTTCGCACAACATTTTGCCACGTACATGTTCGTCTACAATTTAGCCCAAAATTCGCGTGGTGAGCTTAATATGAGTTTTTTTTTCTGGATGTCCTATGTAGTCAGCAGGGCTCACTGGAAGTTGTCCTATAAAAAAAAAGTTTTAGAAGACTTGCCCAGTATTAAGGAACTTGCTTTGCCGTAATCAGCCCAATCATATATAAAATAATACACCTCAAGATGTGAGGTACAAATAAGTAAGGTGTTTTGTGAAGTATTGTCACCAAACAGTTGTAATTTATTGTACTACCATCAGCTTGTGTCCTAACCGTAATAAAGAGGTACATGTCACATTCTCGTTAATAAAGTATTCTTTGCAGATGATTTTTGTGAACAACAACTGACGGGAACGATCGCAGATTAAATAAGGTATTAAATTTATGTACTCATGTATTCTGCCAGTTTAGTTGCAACATTCGCTTATATGTTGATGATATTTCAGTAAAGTGTTGTTCCTATGTTTTATTTTTAAGTACCGAGCATGTATTGCGTGCAACAAGCGGTAAACGTCAAACACACAAACTATATAATAATTCAACCTTAGTCTAACGCCTTTTAACACAAAACTGACAGCAGCTTTTAAACGCACACAAAATCAGCCGCGTTACGGTAGCACGATCCTGTTTACGCAACATTTATTCCATGACGTATTGTAAATGCCACCATAAGTTACGAGTACCGCGTATAAAATTGTATTAGCAGTTATATTCTCTACACGATAACTTACCATCTCTGAGTTAAAATGTCTCCAAATATTTTCACGGTGTACAATATGTTTTGCCATAGGCACGTTTATCTTTTGACGTGTTTTAGGTGTGCACCCATTGTAAGTGAACGCCATTGAAGGAGAAGAATTTTCCACATGGTCTGTGCTAGACTGATGCCCAACTCTTTCATGGAGATATCGATGCCATTGTGGGTAAAGGTAGAGAGCACAAGTATTTGTCCGCAAGATGACTATCGGTTAAAACACGGAACAACTGAACTGTAGAGAGTAATCTAGCTGTTCAGCCAAGAGAGTTCCCTCAACTGGACCGTAAAACGATTTAAAAAAGTACAAAGAAATGCACGTGCTATTTCCATAACTAACGTTAGTAATTTTATGGCGTATGTAATCTTGACTGTAAAATTTAGATACTTTTTTTTACCTTCCAACTTTTTAGCCTACTTTCCCCTAGGAAATATAGACTTACGAGATCGCGCGTCTGTCTTTCTGTATGTATGTGTGTATGTATGTATGTATGTATTATGTATATGTGTGTGTATGTGCGTATGCATACATGTATGTATGTATGTGCGTACGTATGTCCCCCTAAAAACTTTGAACCCGTGCACTGCATTTCATCAAATAAGGTACGCATACAGTACTTAGTAACCTGACTTGACTTTTGTATATTTAGTTCATGCTGTGTTCATATTTTTAAAATGATTGCCACTTAAAATTTTTTTAGCATAAAATGAAATACCTGAGGAACTTGGTAGACATAGTCTATACTACATAGGTACTAAGCTGACTTGACTTTCGTGTTTTCCATTAAAATGGAGGTAATTTTTGTAACATTAGCATAATATGTCATAAATGTGTTTTTTTTTTTCAGAATTGTATCAAACTTAAAAATACTACTTACAAAGCTGACTTGACCTGTGTATTTCGTGCATCCTGAGTTCGTAATTTCAAAGTGGCTACCATGTTTATGTTTGAAGCATAATATATCATGTCTGAGGAAATAATTTTTTTCCGAATTTTATAAAGCGTGGTACTTATATAATTACGCTGACTCGACTTTTACATATTTTGTCAATTTTATATTCATATTTTCAAAATGGCGGTTACTTGATCTTTTCTTTTCGAACACACCAAATATCCTAAGAATAGTTTTTTTTAGACTTTCATCTAATTTATAACTCATAACACTTACAAAACGACTTGGCATTTATGTTTTTTTTCTTCAAACCGTGTTCGTATTTTCAAAATAGAGGCTGTTTGAACATATTTGGATCACACGAGATATGTAACGAACCATTTTTCAGAACTACTTCAAACTCAGTACAACTAATGCGCTTGGCAAGGTGACATGGTTTTTATGTGTTTGAAGTGCATGTTCGTACATTCTAAATTGTGACCATTTGAACATAGTAAGTTCACACGAGGTATATAAGGAACAATTTTACAGACTTTAAGGCAGTTCTCATATAGTACTTAGTAAGTTAACTTGATATTTACGTATTTAGTTTATGCCGTGTTCATACTATTGTAATTGTGACAAATTAAACATATTAGGTCGCCTGAGATATCTGAATAACCATTTTTTAGCACTTCATCAAACTCGATACACATGCAGTTATTAGTAAAGTGACATGAATGTCATGTGTTTTGTTATTGGCGTGTTAATAGTTGCACAGTTGCTGGAATTTTTTTTGATGATTTCTTTAGCTCATTAGGTCATTAAATTAACCATTAATCAGAATTTCATATAACTCTGTGTATGCACGTATTGCCTAACATAGCGAATTCATTTTCATGTGTTTTGCTCATACCATAATCAGTTTTTAAAAAACTGTTGCCCCAGGAACTTTTTTTTGATCACGTGAAATTTCTGAATATCATTTTCCAAAGTTTCTTCAGACTCTTTTCACAGTTTGTACCTAGTAAGGTAACGTGAATTTTAAGTTAGTTCATGATGTGTTTGGTAATATATCATATATATTCCAATTTTGAAGATATTACACCACGAATATATACGTATATAAATATATGTATATAAATAAATATACATACATGTACATAAAGTATATATATGCGCGTAAGTTACGCAAAAAATTACAAATATAAAAATGTACACTTTATTATCGAACCTTAATTCAACTAGTCATGACTCTTGTAGGTACATCAAGCAGTACAAGAATAAGTAATATAATATAGTTATTATTGAAAATTTCTAGATGTATAGACGATTTTAACTTTAAGGATTGAATTTCACCCGCGTTGAGAAAAGTAGACTGTAACGTACCTCCTTATAGCAAAAAGTATTAATTTTAAAAAAGTGTATGTATGATAATGATGATTGTAATTGTTAAGAGAAAGGCTACTTGTGGCCTATCAGTCTATTCAGCATCGCCACACAAATGCAAAACTACAAACCTTAATTTAATAGACTCACGGTGGCAGGTTTTATTTCAATAAATGTGTAATCACTCGCAATTTTTCTTAGCGTGACAGGTGCAGAGAGGGAGGCTATAGTATTTCCCTTCCCTTATGTGCCTTTCCATCCGGAGAGTAGGCACGGCTCTGCAGAGGGAGGGGATACCACATTAAATAGTTTAAATAAGAATTAGAAGACATGGGAATAATTCAGTGTAAGTTTATGCCCAAATTGTGTCGCTGATGTATTAAATTGTCATTTAAATATAACTGAACAATGAAAGGGGCGAAGTGAATAAAGATGGAAATCTGCTCTCTAAAGGCGGATCTTAGGAGAATGCTCAACGCTGATTGGTCGGAACCCACCCCCCTCCCTCGTGTCTACTGGCCCGGGAGAGTAGTTATCCCGCCAAGACCCAAGAGCCGCGACAGAGTATAGATATCAAGGCATTTTTGGCCGCGGATGTCAGGGGAGAGCAAGTGTCTCCAGGTTAGTTAAAATTTCAGATACGCAATATGTGCAGGAATGAGTGATGGGATACAACTGTGCTTTGAGGTCCGAAGGTGTCACGTAATAATTCGTTTCGGGTAGGCCTGATAGGGACGGTGATGTGCACCCCGTAATGTCATTGTTGGATATCGATTATTACGGGTAGCGGTAGGCCCGGTAGGCACCCAATAATAAGAATGTATTGGTTTGTGGACATACGCCATTGCTCATGTTTTGTTGACCAAACTTGTGTTGAATGACAAAAAAAAACTACTCTAGAGGAATTTGGTTAGTTATTTTACTGACGGAATTCTTCTGGGATGATTGTCATTTCTGTATTTTGTATTTTGCCGTTTAACACAAGTTTGGTCAACAAAACACGACCAATAAAATATATCCACAAACCAATACATTCTTATTGTGAACTTACATTGCAACTAACATTTAAACATTTCAAGCACCCCATTATATTCGTAACCACTCCTAAGACATTGAGATATATTTTTTTTACTGCATTCCTTACCGGAGAATTTCTTGGAGAATTCAACAAGCCAGAACAGAAATATTCAGTTACTTTTTTCATACTGTTCAATAAAAACTAAGTTATTTCTTTGTTCATAATTTTTAAATTCAACATAGAAGAGCCAACAATATCATTAAATTATTTTCGTAATTATTGTTTATTTTATACCATGGTCATAGTTAGTATCAAACGAAATTTGTACGAGAGTGCTGATGATAGTATACTCATGCTTTAAATCATTTTACTAACAAAATATTAAGTGAGCTGAAAACCAATTAACTTATGAAAGTAAGTATTTATTAGCCATTTTTAAGGATTCAGTGGCATGTTTAATAACTGTTTAGTTTTTGGTTTGTAACAATTAAAAAAATTGGTTTAAATTGTAAATTTAACACATAATTTCGCCACGCCGTTTCACCGACTAAACACCTCTTAGAAAAAATATGTCATTATATTGCGTGAACAACAGTAAATACCTGTTATACTAAATTACTGAATACAAGAATACGTATGTTCCTGGGCTCTGCATTTTCACACTGCCCTACTTCGAGACGTCTCCGTTTTCGTCTGGAAGCAAACTCCAAGCACTCCCATCAAACAGATTAGTTTTAAGTTATATATATGTACATATATATATATATATATATATATATATATATATATATATATATATATATATATA
>PNEQ01024385.1:0-27051 GCA_003012365.1 Medauroidea extradentata | reverse complement strand
CAATTATTTTAAAAATTTCTGTTCGATTTTCAATGACTGAATTTTATAACAGCCAGCACATATTTAATTGGTTACATTTGTGAGAATAGAAATCATAACGTGGTGTATAATGTGTAAACTTAATGTGAATGGATATTTTGTTATTTGCATTAGATACAAGAACTTAATAGATCTAAATTAATGGACTTAAGAAATTAAAATTATTGTTACTTTATTTGACAAAAGTGGTAACACTATAAAAGAAAAAAATATGATATACAAGCTAATAACGCAACATATTTACTGGCTCGTACAGAGAGAGAGAGAGAGAGAGAGAAAGAGAGAGAGAGAGAGAGAGAGAGAGAGAGAGAGAGAGAGAGAGAGATTTATCAAGCGACAACGTGTTTCTGTGTGTTTTGGTCGGATCCATCAACTACAACGCAGGAGGTTAGTTTGTTGATAAAAATGCCACGTGATTTTTCGGAAGTCCTGATGACTACGCTAAACAATGAAAGAACCATAAATCCTCAGACGAATATAAAAATTCTTTAGAAGGGATATATTATATGTTATAATGTGATGTGTTATTATTTTTAGCGCCTTCTGGCATCGTGTAATGCTAACATCTCCTCTGCGGAAATTTTTCAGCGAGCTCTAAAAGCACACTACTAAGTACTTCACATAAGTCAGGAAAACTAACGCTCATTAAATATGTATTTTTAACTATTTGGCGCAAATAACTTGTTCTTCTCATACAATCATCTAGCTGTTTGTTCATCACATGGCTGAGAAGTAATCTATACCTACTGTCTTACAAAATTGTTTGAAATATATTACATTGCCAATAATTTAGCCCTTTCCACAGATGACCAATACAGTTACTGGTCAATAGATAAGTAGTGGGTTCAGATCCCGTCTCGTATTAACGTGCGTGACTATCACAAGTTCTGGCAGAATTTATTATATTAAATAATAATTTTTATATAAATAAAAATACTAAGAAATTTTTAAGCGTTATAAAAACGAAGAAAAAGAGAAATAAGATTTCAGGATGGGTGTCTAATAATTTCATGCAATGGTCAACTGAATTCAAGACAATCATTGCCCAATTAAGACGTCATTCAGTCGCACTCTCTGAAGTTTATTACCAGAGAGCCCAAATGTTACTTTAGTTACTGCCACTACCATCACTATTTCCATAATTAATATTACTACGTACTACTGCTTAAGGAGGTTCGCAATAGAGTGAGCTTTTCTGAGAATCGTCTTGTGTAGAACAATAATTAAAAATTAATTTTAACTGTGACCTTAGGCTTTGACCTTTGAGTTCGGGACTTAATAGACACTAGGATGATTTGTTTACATTAAAAAGAGCAGGAAATTACCAAAAATTTAAAACGAAAAAGTAGTTAGATTTTGATAAATTGTTCGCTTTATCCCGAATCGCCTCTATCACTATTTCCACCGCTACCGTTATCCCTACCAATATTAGTCTATCACACCTACCACACCACTAACCTAATAAGTATCACTACTGTCACCACGAAGCAAAACTATCACAACCATACACAAAGATCACCACTATTTCTACTGCTACAATTACTACCACCCTTACCGTCACCATATCGCTATTATCACCACCACTGCAGTCACCACTACTTACAAATACTACTTCCCCATCACCACCACTTACTACCTCTACTAATTCGCCATTCTACCACTTCTTCTACTAACAGGCTAACAAGTGACAACGTACACTCAATAAAATCATATGGAACTCTGGTGTTATATGCGAGAAACTTTCACGTAGTCATGCTGGACATGAAATACGAACAATATATTTTCTAGTAATTATCCGATAAATCACACAATATTAAATATTATTGTGTTATTATTTGAAACAACCGTGCCCAGAAAATCACTGCACTTACCGAACAGGAAATTTAGTGGGCTGCAACACCATCCCCCGCCCCTTCCCGGCAATCCTGTATAATGAACCAGTGCGATTAGTGGAGCGAGAACAAGAAAATAATTCAATACTCGTATATGACAGAACATAAGTTTACCGCATACTGAGATATATCTACGCATAATGTTGTTTCTCATTGTAAAGTCAAAACTCTGACTTTTGGAGGCAATGTAAAAACTTTTAAGATAGAATCTCTGCATTACTACCCAGTATTTTGACCGAATTTGATTTAGCATAAAAAGGCTGGAGTATCTGACATATTTTTATCCGTTTTGTTTGCTGTAAATAGAGTCTACTACTGCTAATGTTATTTATAGACAAAAATCATAGGCGTAGCTGAACACACTTTCTGAAGTCAGTCGCGCTTGACTATTTTCATAATATGCGTGGCTTTAATCGATGTATTTCCGTCACTAATTAAATTTAATTTGTAGGGGTTTTAACAAAGGCAGGAACATGATTAAAATTGCCTTGCACGACTCGTTTTCGTGCACGCTCCGCAAAATAACTTAAAGAAATTGGTAATTAAAGACAAAATGTTACTGCACGATGAATCATGCTAATAAGAAACGAATTACGTTGTCACAGACACTGATTTAGAGTGCATTTCTGTGGCTTCCCTGTAAGATAACAGTCTCGTATGTATGTCTGTATGTATAGAGTTTTTCAAGTAACTTATATTCTAATGAATAATAATATTAAATAGTATGTATGAACAATATCCCTTTTTGATAAAAAGTTGGCCAGTGGAAATATAGGTACACTGGTATCTACTTTAAAATAATTTATCCACCTAAACATAGTATCGGCATAATTTAGAGTCACGTGATATTGTCTATTTAAGAGGAAAGAAAGAATTACTAATCTGTAACTTGGAAGTTGCTAACTCTGCACCTGACAAGTGTTTTCAACGGCACTTTCAATCCAAGGTACCGCAACTCAAAATATGAATTTGCAGTGTGTGGCACTTCACTGACGCAACTCACTGAGAAAGTGTAGAGTACACGAATTATCAACATCCATCTCGTCACGAGACGTGCGATTTATGCGCGAGTTGGGGCTGACATGTAAACACGAAAGATCGATGGCCGACAAAAGTGGTGGGAAGACAACCATTCGTGCGCCACAACTCTTAGCGTAGTTCTTAAGGTTGTTCACGTGGCAAAAACGCGTAGTTTTATATTTGCGTCACAGTGTTCTTTTATTGACGTTACTTGTGACTACATTTTCTACTTGAAAAAATTTTTTAGCTCCCATAGTTTCCCCATAGCGGAATGTCAAAATCAGAATTTGCAGGTTACAGGAACATAGTAGGCCTAATAACAAAAACCAAGTGACTTACTCGAATGAAATAATTTAAACTGAAATTATATATTATGGGAAATATGCTAAAATATTTAAAACACACAACAATGCCCTTCTGCCTTTTTTAAAAAATGGCCATAAATAAAGTAAATTGTCTTCTTTATCTGATTTTTTTAAAGTACAAAGGATTTTCGTTGTGTCTCTTTAAATCATATTAAGCAGTACTTATTTGACGTAATACTTCATGAAGCATTGCTTGAAGCGGCTACAATAAGAAACGCTTATTTATGTTACAATGAATTGAAAACCATACTTAAACGTAAATATAAATAGTACTTGTTTTAAGTATCGCTTATATCACCACTGTGAATTTCAACTTAAGAAGTCTTAAACGCCCCCTCAGTGTTGCGTGCCGTAACGTCATCTTAATATAATATAATGAAGTGTCCTGAAAGACTCACTCACTCACTCAATCATTCTCTCATAAACGCACAGTCCAAACCGCTGGACCTAGAACCTAGAAATTTTGAGGGAAGCTTCCCCTTGCCCCGTAGGCACCCACTAAGAATGTATCTTTAAAAATTTGATAATTAAGGGGGGAAAAAGAGTGAAGTGTGTTTTAAAAGAATCCCTGATATCTCATTAACCGGGAAAGCTACGATAATTTTTTAACTTCAAAATATTGCCCAAACAAATGCATATTTGTGAACTTTTCGATTTTGCGAAATTCGGAAATTAAAAGGGGTGAAGAGCTATAAAATAAGTTTTTATTAATCCGTGATTTCTCCTAAACAATTTTAGATAGTGAGGTGATATTTTCTTTAAAATGATGCTTATGTAAATATCTAAAACGTATTTTAGAATTTTTAGAAATCCGTCCGTGAACGCTCTGAAAAAATAAAACGTATTTTTAATTAATACCACTTATCTCCTAAACCAGTGAAAATATTGAAACGGTTTTTGCTTTAAAATAAATCTTACGTAAATATCAAAAAAGTGATTTCAGGATTTTTCGAAATTCGTCCTTGAAAGCTGTTAAAAAAACAAAATGTTTTTTCAAATAATCATCTGTACCGCTTATACCCGTTGATATATCGAGATGATTTTTTGATTAGAATGAAGATTATGTAAATATCTACAAAACGAATTCAGGATTTTATGAAATTCAAAAATTAGGGATGTGAAAAGCGGTAAAATGTTAGTCTCCCGAAAAAAGAATGATCATGGAGAAATAATTCAACGGTTGTTTCTTTTTGCCAACCTACACATAAATAAAACCTTTTTGGACTGTAGCCTGTACATACCACGGCCATAGAGGCCGTGGTACATACGAAAGAATTATAATGGCCTGCCTTTACGCATTCAGTCAGGTATTGTGTAAAGTTTGTGGTGTGGGAGGGTTGGGGTTACGGGTTCGTATCCCGTGCAAGACTTTGCGATGTGAATTTTTGTGACATACGAGCATATTGCGCGCGCTCTTACACTGAGCTAAGACATTTTATAGTTTACTGTTATTGAGTACGCTAGCTGTTAAATGCCTTCATCACATATTTAATCCAGAGTTACTGTTTACATTACATAATTTCACGCGTGCAAAGCCGCAGCCGGGCAGCTATTTTATAGATAAATAAAGATCAATTACAAACAAAGATGTTCATCAATTAAAGTACGCTCAGCGAAGTGGACTGGATAAAGCTGTTTGTATTTGTTGTTTTAAAGACACACAGAGAATATAATAATACCATCAATTAATACCTAATTAAAAGTTAGTTACTCTTTTCTATAGTACACGCGGGCGAAGCCGCAAAGGGACAGCTAGTTTAAGACTCAGGGCGCGGTCTACTGCAATTTTCATCGCCATGTTTTTTTTTTTTTTTTTTTCATATTTGAACCGGTTATTTATTTTTCTTGTATTAGATACAATATGTGACAAAATTTTCCTCTTACAAAAATTTTTTATTTCGCAGAGTTTTGGCGTAATGGCTCGTTAAAGCCAAACTTTACACGTTTCCGTTTTGAGGACGACGCTAAAACCAACTCACTTACCAAATTGAAAAAAATCACAGTGAATAACAATGTTGTAGGCTACAAATTGAGCTATGTTTAACCACAAAATACAATATTTTTGTTGTATTTAAAAATGATTGAATTTTTAAAATTTTAAATTTAAGTTAGAGCATTTTTTTTTAAATGCAAACAATTTTCATTCTTTGTTTTTATGAACATGACATTGTAGCCTGTGACATCTTTAACTTTTTCGGTTTGGTATGTCAGTTGGCTTTAGTGTAGTCCTTAAAACGGAAACATGCACATTTTGACTTTAACAAGCTATTACGAGAAAACTATGAGAGATAAAAAAATTTCATAAGAGCCAAATTTAGTCACATTTTGTTTCTAAAATAAGAATGAAAAATATCTGGTACAAATGAAAATTAAAAACATGGTGATGATAATTGCGGTAGACCACGTCCTTAAGCGGTGATCCTATAATTTTATTGAACACGCCCCTAGAGCATAGCCGAATATACCCGTAGACCTCAATCTCGAACGAATCCGATACTTATATCTTGAGAAATAACCGTTTGAAAAAGCCGATTTTAGCCAAGTTTGAAGACTTTAAAATAATGCTTCCAATGTGCGTGTCTTAAAAGTCATATTCAAAAGTAGTCTGAAGAGTGTTTACTTTTCGTAGATAAGCATTGTGGACGCACGTTTACTAGTCTCTGAGAAAAAAACGTATCTCCGAACACGCTGCACGCAGTTCGAGCGTAAGACCTAGATTACGATGCCTTCACGTTCACTTTACTTTAACATTCACGTAAGCAGGAAACACCTTGATAAAAGCACTTGAACGCAAGCTATCACGATCGCGCCACTTTATACTTACGTTCACTTTCACGTAGCGAAAAGCTTTGAAGTTAAGTGATACGTGAATATATACCACGTGATTATCTCAGCCAATCACGTTTCGGAGGAATTAATGTCTTCTACTGTGTCATGTTATCTTTGACCGTATTTTGCGTTTCGTTATTGTTTAGTTGTTAGTTTCTTGATACGTAGAAATGTTAGGCATGGTAGTTTAAACAGCTTGAATTATTTTGCGAAGAATTTCATACAATATTTAGACGCTAACGTAACGACCAGACAATATTTAACTGATTTTATAACACTGTATTTATATCTAGGTGACATAACCATCGATCATTATTTTGGCTTACATCGATAACCTGGTAAAATTATGAATTTTCTTCCATTTGAAGTGTGCATGTATCTTCAACTTTCAAACTAATTATTTATTACGGTGTAAAGATTGAAATAAAACGCAGGAATAAGGAAACACTTTGGTTGTTATGTGCCTAGATCTTTTTGTATGTACCCATGCATGTACCCCATCCCTACATATCCTAAAATAAATTCTAAATGACCTATATCCGTGTTAAAGTTGAAAATAATGCAGGAATGCGACTGTACTAAAGATGCTTTAAAAAATCTAAGCCTACCTATAGTAGGATTTTACAGAATTCAATTGTTGGGACATTCTGTACACTTGTCTGTTTTATTTTGCATCATTTACCGTTTTCTCTAATAGGTAAAACTTGCAACGTAACAGAAATATTGGTACTTAATACAAAATATAATATATCAGAATTGCACTTGTCATATAACCTGCAATATAATCTACAATTGCCATAATCATGCCTTGGTAAGACAGTTTCGTTGGAACTTATAGACATTATTTTAAAAATTATATAATTTTTTCATCAACGTTTACAAACGTCAAGATACATTTGTGGGCTGTTAGAGACACTATTAATTTCAAGGTTCTCTAATATCATACTCGACGACTGATTCCACGACAATTTTCATTGCCTGCTTTCGGCTTACGTGAAGGATCGTAATATGGCACCTAAATTGATTACTTATTACGTAAACGTGATCGTGATAAAGTGATAAGTGATACGTGAACGTGAAGTCATCGTAATCCCGGCCTTAGCCAGGTGGACAGCTTACCTACTATTCATTTAAATAGGCCTACTAAAGATAATCGAGGCTACTGAGATTATGTGTAATGACGTGCAAAATCCGCGTTTTTTCTGGCAACAGGCTAGACTGAAAGCTTCTGCACGTTCTCTTGATGTCTTCCAGTGGCTCACAGTCGTGGCCTGACACAGACATCGCTTCTGACCAACAACTGAAAGAATCAAGATAGTGTGACCAAGCTCCAGTAAAACATAGGTTCGTGCCCAACGCACCCACAATCAGGGGGTGGCCATGCCGTATACTGCCCAGGAAAACACTTGAAGGCAGTGTGTTTGTGCCCTTGTTGCTTGAAACTTTATACACGTGGTCACTGTAGACCATAACATTGTTTCCTCCGTAAGAGCCAATGTATTTTACTCGAAGTTTGAAGAGCAATAGAGTTAAAATGATTTATCAAATAGCAGATGTGTCGTGTTTATCACATTCTACGTTGTTTGGGGAACAGAATTTTGAAATAACGTTAAAACTCAACTATATGCGTGCGTTTTGAAACACATTTCTGTGAGTACCGACATCGCCAACTGTTTGTGCATGCACACTATTGTTAAACTAACATTTATGCTAGTTTCTGCTATTTATTTAATATTTTGTGTGCAAATTTGTTTGTTTTATTGCTATTAGTAAGTAGTTACACATCGTCAGTGACGTACATATGCGTAAATAAACATTATATGTGGCCATATTTTCAGGTTAGTTCGCTAGGTTTTTCTACATAAACAATTGTTTAACTACATAATTTACACTATGCAAATGTAAAACATGGCCTTTTTACTCATGAAATGTAACAGTATCATATTTATTTCACGTACCTGATCATTCTTAATGCCCGAATTCAACGCACGTAACCGTTTTCATTCAAATCTGTTCATTCAACAGTATCAATACCATAAGAGGCACTTACCTTACGCGATCTACTCGTTGCTGTGTACTGGTCAACAATAACGTATTGTTCGCGCAAAACTGGCATATATACGTTGAATTCAAGGAAGTCCCAACATGCCATCTCCTGTATACTCCTACCTCCGTGCCCACAATGCTCAGGTACATACAGAAGAGTGGAGTCTAGTCTGACAATAAATAAAAATGTGAATTTTTGCATGCCCTTAGTTATGTTATGCGAAGTAAAAGCTGTCTCGTAAACTAATAGTCTGCCAAAAGGAGAGAAGTCATGATAAAAAAGGAGGCATACTTAGCAAAAATATTGAGCTGGTAAAAAATTAGCAACTACGCAAGTGCAGAAATAATCATAATCCTTGCGAAACCGTGAATAATACACGAAATATTAAATTGCAGGAGGACTTATTATTGCACATAATTATCGCCTGTCACCAGCTGCTGACGCAACGGTTATTCAGAGTCCATGAATTATAAGCACGTTATACTTGATTGCTGGGGGAAGTCATTGTTTTTTCACTAATTTACTAGCGTGACAAATAAGCATAAGTTCATGAAGTGCTTTAGTAAATCGTCAAATAACTTATATACAGACACGACAATTGTTTAAGCAGGACTGGGCATGTTAATGATTAACAGCAACACCAAGTTCTTCCTGTCACTTAAAGTCGTATGAATAGTACGTCGAATTCTGTTTCGTGCATTGTCCAGTACGGTATAAAAGCAGCATTCCAATCGCTGCTCGCATACAGTTGAGAGAGTTTCAGAAACTCGTCGCCTCTCTGTGGTTAATATGAAGTCAGAATTTATCGTACAATTGTTTCACACTACGCCTTTGTATTTAAAGCCAAATGAAAAGATTTTTGTCCGCGTAGCCACTGTGCCAAATGCTGCATCCTGTATGTACACACGATGCAGCATTTGGGCGCTGAACCCTAATCAAGACGATCAGTTTTCGCATGCGGGAAGCGTGCCGAATGATGCATCTTGTCAGCTGATTTTCTCGGAAATATCCCGTTTGCCCCGTCAGTTTATTTCGGCGTTTATCCATGCTCACATTGCTATAAACACTGGTAACGTCCAAATGTCTTCAGACGGTGTAGGATATAAATTAATACTGAACAAATTAATTAAAGCTAACAAGTTTTTGAATTTCATATGGACAAACTAAACGAGAAGAATCATCGAGAAAAGCAAACATTTTGGGGTATAAATAAAAACTGAACAAATTAATTGAAGCAAACAAGGTTTTGGAGACAATATGGAGAAAAAAACCAAACGAGAAGATTAGTTGAAAAAAGTTTTTGCTTGCTTTATATGAGCATACATTTTGCGGTGTGACGAAATTCTGTTTAAACATTTGTGAAACCTAAAATTTTTACATTTAATTACGACAAAAGAGATTACAATATAGGAATGCGTTACAAAGTAAACTTTTTGCTTACTCAGTCGCAAAAATTATTATCTATGTCTACAGTGTTTTTCTATATTGATCTTGAAATGTATTAGTTTTGTTTTGTAGTTAATTAGTGTACCATACCCAACCAAAACCACAAGAATTTTCATACCCATTAGAATAAATAGGGCGAGAGCTACATAACGTGAATAACTGTTTGGGCGACAAGTGTTCCCCGTACAATTTTGTGAATAAGAAGGCAGAGTCAAAAACATCTTGCCATATAGCATTACATAAACGGTCCTTTAACCAAAATAATTCATGCATTGAGACATTTAACATCATAAACACTAGCTTACAAAACATCACATCACAACATAGAATAATCATATTCATTTATTGTATTATAACAAACTAAATTACAATGCTTTACAAAACAAAAGATAAAAAATGCTTATGGAGGATTAGAAAATTTCAAAACTAACACTATGGTATGATTTTAAAGTTTTAAATATACACCTAGGTTAAAACTAGAATTAAAAATAAAAACATGAATATCAAAAAATTCAATGACTCCGTTTATTACCACGATTACAAACAGAACAACAGAAATTTCAAAAACGAAAAAGAACTAACATAGTTCGATGATTTTAATGTTCACACATAAATAATTTACATTGTGTGCTTTATTTTACAGAGAAAATACATTATTTTATGAAAATAAAATTTAGAACACATTATTAAAATGTCACATCAAAATAATTACATTAATTTTTTGTTTCGGGAGTATCTACGATTAGTTCTCTAAGAAACTACTTGACTAAAAAAGTGACATTGATTTTCATTAGCAATTTCGAAATTTAACAGCATTCATTTCGGTGTGCAAAAGTTGGTAATTGTGTTTTCTCATTATCGGTTACTTGTGAAATAAGTGGTTCTGGAAAATTGTACTGTGAATGAAGAATAATTGAGCACGCTGAACTTGACCGCATCCCTGCGCAGAGAAAACTCCAAGCAACGCTTAATAGTCAGGTTACTGCAGCTCATACCGAAATATAGAGGTTGGTACAGAATTTCACATTACATCCATCTGTAGTTGATCGCCCCGCCAGGAGAGGCGGAAACAACTACATCATGCCAGATCAAAGTATTAAACATTTGAATTGAAAAGCAAATAATATGACAACTCAAAAAGGTTTTGCGGAACTCGCGTTTCGTGCAGGCAGGTTTAAACATTCTTCATTTGGCTGCTCTGTGTTGGAATCGTATTTATAGTGCAGTATGTGTTGCTGTTTATGTGATGTGGCTATTTAGTCAATTGTCCCAATAATCTGTGGCTCATACGCTTACACCTAAAACCAGTTTAGGCAGAACTTCATTGAGAAGTATAAAATGTAAAGATTTAAACCTAACCGCGACGGAAAAAAAGGCTGATTGAAGGAGGTGCAAGAAATTTTAGAAATAATATTTAACGCAATCTAGTTCATTGTGAGAAAAAACTTTGTCGCATTATGGAAGATACTGCAACTGCCGAAGATATTAACCACTTCGGGCCGAATAACAAGACTCACATACTTAACGTTTTTAAATAAGTTAATATAGTTTTATTACATTTTGACAAACAAATATGTCTAATATAATTTTAAAACTCTTAACTACTTTCAATAAATTATTAAATAGTGTCAACTTTATATCAGTGATCGTAGGACCTAATTGTGTTTAGAAATGGTCAAGTATATTAATTAAAGCAAAAACATTTTATAAACGAATAATATTTTATGAATGATTTTTATACTACATTTAAAATTACTAAAAACATAAAGTACAAATTAATGTTATTAAAATATCACTTTACAACAATTAATGGTGCTGAGGTGACGAGTTTATTGTCAGCGTTTATAAGAGTTGACATTAGCCGACATCTATACACACATGCTACTCACCTTAACATTTAACATGGAGCGCCACACCAGGCGAGGCAACAACATGCAACTATACAGAGCAAAACGAACTAAGTATGAATGAATAATTGCATTTCTCTACACAAATATATAGCTCACGAGAATTATCCTAAGCTTCAATAAGAACTAATTATACAACCGGTAAATATTCCATAAGTTGAAATTTTGGCACTTAAGGGCGCGGTCTACCGCAATTTTCATCACCATTTTTTTATTTTTGATTTGTACCAGATATTTTTTTTCTTATTTAAGACACAAAATGTGACTAAATTTGGCTCTTGTGAAATTTTTTTATCTCTCATAGTTTTCGCGTAGTGGCTTGTTAAAGTCATATTTTTGCATGTTTCCGTTTTAACTACACTTAAACCAACTGATATACCAAACTCAAAAAAAATCACAGTGGATAAAGACATTGCAGGCTACAATGACATGCTCATGAAATTTAAGAATAAAAATTATTTGAATTTTAAAAAATTGCTAAAACTGAAAATCAAAATTTAAAAAGTTCAATATTTTTTTAAAAATACAAATAATGTTTATTCTCTAATTTTATGAGCATGCCATTGTAGCCTGCAATGTATTTATCCACTGTGATTTTTTTTTAATTTGGTATATCAGTTGGTTTTAGTGTAGTCGTTAAAACGGAAACGTGCAAAATTTGACTTTAACAAGCCATTACGCGAAAACTATGAGAGATAAAAAAAAATTCATAAGAGCCAAATTTAGTCACTTTTTGTGTCTTAAACAAGAGAAAAAAATCTGGTACAAATACAATATAAAATAATGATGATCAAAATTGCGGTAGACCGCGCCCTTAAACAGTTCGATTAAAATGTGATAAGTTACATTGACACATAAATTACTTTGAACCTAAAGTTCACGACAAATACATAAGAGGATTTTAAAATAGACGAGACTACGGTGGTTGAAGAAAATTAGGAAAACGAAGTTCGGATATCGCGAAAGTCACTGCCTTGAGGTAATATTCTAAAATTGTGTTCAGTTCTTTGACAAGAGAAACACTTAGCGAAGATTAGGAAATTATGACTAGCGTTAAAACCACTTACAAGTTAAGGAACATGGATAATACCTATGTAAAGATGTATGTAACGAATAGTAGAACGTACCGATCCAAAGGATTTAAATTATGGACTAATGATAGGATCATCAACTTGTAGCAAGAAATCTAGTCTCAATTCAAACACCTTGCAGAAAGTTCGCAGAGGCACGCCTTCTATAAGCTGGTGCGTTTGAATTTTTTTTCTAGCTACGCTTGCAGGAAGAACTTTGTGACAAACTTAATTTAAGCTTGCAACGCACTAATGGCTGGTTTCAGCAACTCGTCCTAAACTCGATCTAAGCTAGGCAGTGCTTATGTCTCAGCATAGATTAAAACAACCTCCCACGTGATGACTGGCTCACAAATGGAAACACGACTTTGTTAGGCCTCACTTAGCTAGGCAACGCTTAAATTTCGAAGTAGAATATTTTCACAGCTTGCTATATCAAATGTGTAGTTAAGTGTGGTAGCCATTCAACTCAAGGCTGAAAAAAGTCTCATTTACCAATATTGAATAAAGGTAAATAATTTGTATATAAACTTGTTGGAGTTTGATTGATAAATTAAAATAGAACGGAAGATTACATGTGAATACAAGAAGTTCACATCGCACTCGTAAATATTACCTTGCTGATATCTTGTGTGTCGATGTCTAGGTCTTACCCAGCTTTTATGACACAATTTATTGAGTCTTTCAATTCAGTACCTATACAGTTAATAGTATAACACGGAATTTCTTTTAAAAAGGTTCATGGTAAGGGTACTCCGGATGACTCATCAATCTGAAAAAAAAAAAAAAAACAGAAACAGAGTTATGCCTATATGACTACAATTTTCATGTTATAATATGAAAACATATACATTACTTAAAATGTTATGGATATTGTAGCATGTGAAAATTACATTGACAACACAATAATAAATATTTTTATCGCATAAAATTGTACAATTATTAGAGAAATGCAGCACAGTATTCAGCAATACTACCAGGTATATTTGAAATATGTATCACGCAATGATACAATGTCAGGGAAGTTAGTTTGACGGGCGCATTTAGCGTACACACTTGCGAACTGAGCGGTTCGCAAATCGCTCGTGAGCCGTTCGCGAGTTCGAGGTAAAATTTATTTCACCGAGCCTCCAGTGATCCACTGGACAGCCAAACCAACACGGAGCCTTCAAAGAGTGGATGATAAGTCTACTGATAGCACGGAAGGTTCGCAAGCATTGTTTAAACACTCGAACTTGCAGCCAACGCTTCCATACTAGCGCTGCAAATCCCTTTGTGTTCGTCGAAAAAACCGACTTCCTTCGGATCGTCGCGAGCGGCTCGCGAGCTGTTCGAAGGGCGCTCGTATTTCGCTCGGGACAGCGTACAATCTGGCGATAATGCTGCTCACGAGCGATTCGCGAGCCGCTTCACACGCCAGTGCATATGTGCCCTAAGAAAATTCACTTCCGTTGCATGTATGAAACAATCTAAGGCTGCTGGATAGAACGTGGTGTCCCATTTGCGTTTTCCGATGTTGGATGATCCACTTAATATATAGCATTTCTTTCTGGTGATACATGAATTACGGTTTCGTCAAAAATCTGGCCGTAAGTCACTAGGAAGGTGAGTGAAATGTGAGCCGTATTTGCCGGTACACGTGGTTTTCTGTAGAGACTGCTTGTGTACGCAATGAGTCTAGGTTAATTAATTTTGAGCATCTTTTGTGATGTACAGATGTTAGTGTTGTCTGTCAACGTCCCGAACTCTTTAAAATACCAATGTATAGATGTGTTTAGAAATTAGATACAATAAAATTGTTTCCCATACATCGACAGCAGCGTTCCTATATAGTTTATGTAGGTAGGTAAGTGGACTCTACGTCTCGTCGACAGCGATGTCATTACAGACGGTGACACAACTTGACACAATGGCAGGAACTGGGAGAGGATCACAATGTCCTTTGTTAAGGAACCATCCCAGCATTCACCTCGAGTGATTTCAGGAACCCATTAAAAACATAAATCAGGATGGTCGGTGCTGGGGATCGAATCTGCGTCCTCCAGATTGCGAGTCCAACGTGTTACCGTGGCGCCACCTCGCTCAGTCATTTACGTTAGGAAACAGTCAATATAGGTCTCAACATTTGCTCTATGTACAAGTCGAAGTATGGTAAGTTTCCTATATTGTGCACGGGTTAATAACTTCCACTATTATTTAGAACGTTTTTATTGTGTACGTAATGACAGCTGCAGTGTTTGAAATGTGGCTGACCCACATTCGGCTTATTTCTATTTAGCTCTATGAATTTACATTTTTGAAGTAATATTTCCTACGATGGGTTTCATATTGCTTACGGTTTTTGTTTGGGCTGAAAATTTCGAAACACTGTTGTTCGGATGTTGCAGGAACACAAGTAAAAAATCTGGGATCACAATTCTCATACCTACATAAAATAATAACGTTACATGAATACATATCCGGAAACGCTCCGTTCCATCAAAAAATTTCCTTTATTAACATAATTATTGTGATTCACGAGCAAAATCGTGCATTTCCGTTGTACTTAACACAAGTATATTAGGATATGTTAATTTATTGAAATTTGGCTGTCTGAAAAATTTCAGACAAATCCATATATTTGGTTCACTTGTCCTGATATTATTTTTATAGTTTTCCATGAGCAAAGAGCTGTGCTAGTTTCTTCAATGAAAACTTGTTTGGTCTAGGGAACATGTGTACGTTAATAGCATACATTGGATTGTTTTAATTTTCAGAATGTTATGCTATTTTTTAATGTTTGGGCAATATTGTCCTTTGTTGTTGGTAAATAGTGGCCAGATAATGTATGCATCAAAAATGTATCATATAATAAAATAAATTTTCGCTCCAAAATTTAGCGACAAAAACCTAACGTGTCTTAACTACGGCTTGTAATAGGTACCCACTTAGGAAAAGCAGCTTCGTTGTACATCCGTGCTTTTCTTCCTTTATCGCGCACGTACAATCTGTCCATGTCATCCTCGTCCAGCTCGAAGTCGAAAATCTGTAAACAAACATTTCAACACGTTGTAATATTACCAAACATCAAACAATCACAATTCCGCCGTTTTGAAATAGATGAGTGTAATTGACAAACACTTGATTAAATGTAATAATTTCTTCTTTCATACAAATCACGCCCCTCCAAATCTCTTAAAATTTCACATATATAAATTCCTTAACTCACATGCGTTCACTCACATGCGTTAACTCACACGCATTCCAGAACACAAAACAACTGGCTGTATGCACAACATTACAGTACACATCCCGAAGGCTGGAAGCAATTTTCGAATTAACATGAAAATTCCAGTACGTGCTTCCCCCTTCCCCTTCACACTTCCATTTTCTCTATTTTCGGAAAATTTAGATTTAAAGAAAGCTTTTTTAAATTGTTGTTATTGTTTGAATTTAAATTATTTAATTTTAAATAAATATTTCTCATGAAACACAAGGTGAACATAAAGTGTAACTTTTTTTTTAAAATTTATATACTGCTACACAACAATCTTGAAAATTCTAATAACAAAATTTTCTTAATTTATTTAGTAATTTTTCACAATTTGTTCTGCAAAATAAAATATAAGAAACAATAGTATGAAGTCATACATGCCTTACGATGTTTTACAATCACCAAAGTTTATTTGATTGTCAGACATTTATAGAAATAAGCTAAGTGGTTGTGGTGGGGAGTAGTTACGTTCCGTAGGTGGTACTGTACCACGATGCGAATAATATCTCAGATATTAAACTGTCCTAAACACATACACGTATGTATTCTGAAATAAAGTTACACAATGAACTAGTGACCACAGTCGCTCGCCTGCTTGCATGACTTGCCCATCGCTGATGCTTTACTTCTGTTGTCAATCCCACAGCCGCATGCATGCCAGACTCTTGACATGTATGTACAACACCAAACAAGTACGGCAGCCATGACTGACACAATAACTCAGTCATAGCATAGAATCACACTTTTCAAAACAAACATACATTATGTTTACAACGATCCAAACGTGAACAGTCATGCTAGTCAACACATCATGTAATAGCTTCATGAAACAGAAAAAAAATATTTACCTTTAATTTTTGTTCAAGAACTCATAAAAAATGCATTTTATACCAATAAAATACATTGCGCGAACCATACTTGTGTCTTTTCGACAACGAAGTCACCTCCAATTATCCTTATTCGAGTTCCATTATCCAACCTAATTTCAGACCTCAGTTTTAGGCCCGAATCGTCAATCCCGTCGTCGATTTTCACTTTCGTCGTCAACTCTCTCCTTAGTCGTCAGTCCTTCCTTCCGTTATGAATTTCGCTATTGTCGCCCTTCCTTGTTTCGTCGTTACTCCTGACTGTCGATGTCGATACTCACTTTGTTGTCAATTCTCAATTACGTCGTCAAACCTCACTTGCCATCTGCGCTCTTCGTCTCAACGAATTTCTGTCTTATGTGGGTTCACATCCTGAATAATATCTCAATTAATTTTCCCATTGATTTAATGATTCATATTTGGATTATCATGTGAATTCGTATCTAGATTCATATCTCGATTCATATCCTGTTTACGACGGTCTCTCGTCTTTCATTTTTAACTTATTTCTTTCTGCGGGTGTTTGGTTGACTGTTGATTGATTGGATACAGTTCTGGGCACTAGGGTGTTGTAATGAAAAGTTTGCAAATCTTTTTCCCGGGTAACACGTCGTTGCTGTCCTCTCGGGGCGGACCGTTACTATTGCAAAATTGTCGGTACGGCTCTTAAAGATTAAAGTCGCGTGCGCGGAGACTCTGACGACTACTTAGAATATCAACTGTCGCGTCTTACAATGTCTCTACAGTTACCAATCGTAGGTGTCTCGGCCCGATGTACTTCCTGACTTGACGATATCTTAATCAATGTCGTCCAGACGCCCCAAACCAACGACGATGATAATGGAACCTCGACCCACAATTCTCCGCGACTCGACGAAGTTTTAATCTAAACTCACTGCTCTACGGCGTCTATCTCCACTATTGCGTCCCGACGCCCAGTTTAACGCTAGTCGACAGCACCCGGTGGGCAGTCTTCCGTGGCTTGTGACGAATTTCCTTCAAACTAAGGCGTCTCGACGCCTAACTCCGACTCCCTGCGGCAACACCCGGTGCGCCGTCTTTCGTCGCTCGTCGAAGTCTCCTGTCACTCTAAGGCGTTTCGACGCCTAACTCCGACGCCCGGTGGTAGCACCCGGTGCGACGTATTTCGTGGCTCACCGACGGCTGTCTCTCTAAGCCGTTACCGTGGCTCGCTTGGCTTTTCCTGATTCGCGCCAAACCCCACCTCCCCGGTCAATGGCCTGAAGCTCAAGTTCGATTTGGACCAATCAGAAGCCAGCTTTCAACCGATGGCTCCGCCTCTCGAGGACAACAGTTCCGGCCAGAACCGTATTTATTATTAAATATTTCATTAATTTCTCGTTGCTATTTACATCTAATTACATAAAACGATTCATTGCTTGTTAACATTTACGATTTCTTAGTTACTAAATAACTACAATACAATAACAACTTACAAATCTATTGGCTGAATCCCTCCCCTCTTGTTCAGTATCTAGGGGGGTGGCTTGAGCATGGGTGAGGGCGAGGCCACAGACACTCTCCGCACCTGCCTCTCTTTCTCGTTTTCACAAACATTATACACAATTTTCTATTTTTCTGAATAAAACTTGGTACAGGAATGGCACCTACCTTAATCAAAAACATTTCAATGTGATCCTGATATAATAGCGAGGAGTACAAGTGATCGCAAGATATAGTTATTAATACATATTGATTTATGATAGTTGGTTCACACTGATGACTATTAAATATAATAGATCGTAGTGGGCGTTTCACATGATTTATAAACCTATTAATGCCGCGATTTATAACTGAATTCGTATTTGGCGTTACATCCTGTTATATATCTGAATTCATACGTGAAATTATATCCTGACTCATATGCTGATGTACATTCTGAATAATAACACACTGCATTTATAATTACATAAATGAGTTTAGATAAATGTTACATTTAATTTTAATTGTGCATGTACAACAAACATGAAACACGCATAGTAGCCAAGCGCTCGCACTAAAACATCAAATATTTTCGGAATATTAGTAAGGTGTGATTCAATAATGCAAGTATATTACTATTTTCACCTTTTCTCTTAAATCTATAGAAAGTAACTTCAATTCTCTTCGCTGTATATATGCAATGACAATTGTGTAGGTCTCTTTACGAAATTCTCAACTTGTTAAGAGATCTTTCGTAGAATTAAGATAATTTAGAGATGCTAGTTTCTAACTTTTTTTTTGCACAAGATGCATGGCGATTTTATGTTTACCATGATTAATGAATGTGCATTAGTAGATAGAAAAAGGGGCCCCGGGCACAGCGGCTGGTGACTGAGGGTGAGGGTGACCTTTGCCTCCGTGACCTTGACCCCATGTCCTTGACCTTTGACCCCTGTAACCCGAAACCCCGATGCCATCTTTTAACCTAACACCCTGATGTCGCTGTCACTTCGGCCATGCTCAGCAATCTTCGGCTCGACCTTGTAGATGTTGCTACCGCCGCCATCTTGTAGTTCCCAAGCTGGCTACCTGAGGCACTGCTCTTGCCGCCATATTGTAGTTATCGAGTTGTCTGCTAGGAGTGCTGCTGTCGTCGCCATATTCGAGTTATCGAATAATCGAATATTTAATTCTAGTGTAGTACTATATGTAAGGATCACATGCTATGCAGTATACGTGTATACATAACCCATAAACTTTTATAACTAAAAACGTAAAATCAATCGATATTAATTAGTATTTAATTTCTTGCACTCAATTTTCGATCTATTTTCGATAAATTCATTAAATTAATTTTTTAAAAATATAGTAATATTACATCAACCACTATTATTCAATCAATTATGACACAATCATATAGACCCTCGAATCTATACCCGATTGATTTCCGCTAATACCCGAGACCATAGTACCAAAATGGCGAATTTTTTAATTTTTTAACTTTTTTGGAAATTTTCGACATTAGGGTGTCAGGTTACAAGATGGCATCAGGGTATAGGGTTACAAGATAGCATGGTGGTATCGGGTTACAAGATGACTTCGAGGTCTCAAGTTACAGGGGTCAAAGGTAAAATTCAACAGTTAAGGTTATGGTGTCAAAGGTCACCTTCACCCTCAGCCGTCAGCCTCTGTGCCCTAAGCCCTTTTTTTCTATCTACTTGTATAACATTTTACAGATGCTAAACTGATAAGCTTAATTTCCATCTTATAACATCGGTGATAGAGAGAGTGGTATTGGATTTTTAGTTGTATTTTATGATAAATTTAAAATGGGCGGAGGTCTAGCGACAACTGTAGTCATTAGAGAATAAAATATACTTGTGACATATATGTAAGTTAATATCAGTTGTTTATAGTAGTTGACGATCTGTTCATTCCCTCCAACATGATGTACAAGACCATTTTCACTACTCGAGCAGAAAGCTAACAATTGATTACAGGCTACCTCATTTCACAGGTCGTATTGCTACCGACTCAACAATGTCAGAAATATGCACATCCTACCTTTGGGAATGATATAACTAGAAAGTCACTTGTTACAGGCGCTATGACTATCATAATTGATAACTCTAAGCAAAATTGATTAATTTAATGGTTTTAGAGTTTATAACTTAGGACACTACAACGCTTATAGCGCGCATGTGTAATATTTTACGTTTTAAACTTTTAGTACAGATGTATATGGACTAAACATAATCAGGAATTCACACGAAAAATCTGGACAGTATTCCAATAGTGGGTCTCAGACCTTTGTACTCTCTAGTCGTTCCAAACGTATTACCAAATAACTAATAGTTTTAACAGTTGCAAAGAAAATCACACTGTAATTTTTTTTTCAAGTATAAAGAACAATGCTATTTTTATATACATTCGGATTTCAAACTAGGATACTCTGTAGTCATACACACAATTATTTATTAGCTCATACTTAAATTCTGTATTGAAGTTTCATATAAGCAATTAGAAAAGCTTTACACCTAATCAAAGTTAAAAGACGTTACGAAAAATCAGTCGGCACTTTAACTGTGAACCCAAGAATTCCCTCTAACCTTGAAATGCAAGGTAAATTGAAGTTAAAATACAGAACAATTATGACGAAAACATCATATGAAGAATATAGTCGACCCTGAATGGCCACCAGTAGGAAAGAATCTCTTTTCCACCAAGCAAGCTGGCTAAGTAGCAAAACACCTGGCCTGGCAATAGAGAGAACATGGGTTAGACTGCCGATCTTGCCGTACTGATTTCAGCTTTCCATGGTTTTCAAATTCACTTCAGTCAAATGCTGGGAAAGTTCCGTTGTACACGCTATGGCGGAATATTTACTGTACCTGAGTCTTCGACCTATTGTGAGAGACGTCATGGGCGCTTGTCACTAAAATCTACATTAGGTTATACTTGAAGGAGAGAGTGAAGGTATAAAGGCATTATTTGTGGAATTTTTTTCTAGCTGTGAGACATTTATTATTCAACCTGTCACTACATGTCGAAGACGAATTTTGCGTGCTAGGTGAATATACAAGAAACGAAAATCAAGTGACTTATTGTAATGAAATTATTTACATTGAAATGACACAGGCTGCACGGACAAATATATGAAAAATCAAAATGTTATTAATTTTATCTAAAAAATATTTAACTGTTATAATCGTTTCCTTAAATACAGTAATTATACAGAAAAAAGTGATACGTATCTTAATGTTTTTAAAATTAATTTCTTGATGTTTCTCCTGACGTATTATGTCAGTGATTACTTTCATTGAGTTCAATGGCTTCCGTTACCAACACATCTATGTTAAACGCGAATTGACATTTTGATATGTGGTCATGCAAAATCAAAGAAAGCTAAAAATTTTTCACGCGAAGAAAATGTAGTCGCAAGTACCTAATGTTTGCAATACGAACTCTGCCGTGTACAAACACTAAGTAACGAAAATTTCAGTGACAAGCACCTTGATGACCTAGCTAACTTTCTAACATTTTCCTCCATTTGGAACGTACATCAGTTATCTAGTAACCCATGTTTCCACATCCGCACAGATGCAATGCGTATTTTTTTAAATAAGAATAAATGCATTTTAGACGTCCTTTATGTCGTCTTCCATTTACTCTTTGAGAACGCCGACAAGGTTTGAAGATTTGTCGTAATCAAGTTGCATGGTATAAAGTAGTATTTATGAATTCGACTGAAAATACATTCGTGGTTCATTGTATATTTAAAATGCGTAATGAAATTGCTCAGCCTATAAACGTTTGCGGTAAAACAACTCTCAACAAATAGCACAGTCCCTTAAGTACCTGGATGTTTTCTCTTATATGACTGGGTTGCATACTCTTGGGGATTGCAGCGATGCCTCTTTGGATAATATGTCTCAGTAGCACTTGAGCCGCAGTCTTGTTGTGCTTCTTGGCTATGCTCAACACTACCGGATCACTCAGAGCTTTGAGTGCTGGAATTCTGTGAAAAGAGATATGTCCTGTTTATTGTGAAGACTCCTAATTTATAATAAACAATTATTTAAAGAATTAATTGAAGAAATGCAAAAACCTTCAGTTGGATTTCTTAAGTCCACTTGAGGAATAACCTATGACGCTGTGAAAACAATGTTATCTATTAAAATGCACAATTATTCGGACGTCCTACAAAGACCTTCGCTGAAATGTAGCCAAGAATTGTGGACACATTCTAATTAGTCCGAAGTGTACTACAGCGAGACTGATATAAATATCAACGAGTATGCTGTAAAATTTTTTTTATTTTGTTATCACTTACTTTATGTACATAATTATTTGTTAGGTGAGGAGCAGTAGCCACCCACTTCACATTCTGGAGGAACTGGATTCGTTCCCGGTCCGTTCATCCCGATTTCGATTCTCTAGAATTTTTCGAAATCACTCCAGGGAAACGTTGAAACGGTTCACTATTACAATACGCCCTGGCAAAATTAAATTTTCTTTCTCCATTGTACCCCGACGAAAGCTATGAGCTATTTGGGGGCTCCTAAATCATCAATTAATGAATAATAAATAAAATTTGTATAGGCTACCTGGTAAGGGCAAATTTAAAATAAGTTGTAGTTTCTATAGTCACAGAGGAATAACATATAACTGTCCCAGCGAATTATAAATAGTTTCAAGATACTCACGTTGAAGTGTCTTTTCCCAGCAACTTTATTAGCAATGGCAAGTCGGGCGAACCGAGTGGAGCGAACGCACATACTGCTATATCTAGCGCCCTGCAGAATCCTAGTAGCTCCTTCTGCTGTAAGTAGACGTGTAACTCCACCTGAAGAACTGCTGGTGGGATCGTCGCAGTCCTCACTATGCGCTTCACTTGTCGGGAGTTAAAACTGGACAAGCCTATTGAACGAGTTTTCCCGGCAACCACCTGGTCTTCCATCGCCTGAAACAAACCACATACAAACCACAAGTAGATGAACAACCCAAGATTTAGCTGCATGCACATTCGTGGCTTGTCTACTAGTCACATACATAGCATAAAATTAACATCATAATAGCTCTGGGCTTAGCATACGAGTCTGAAGAATTAAATATGGGAAAAATTACTTGAGCTACCGCCAGGAAAAGCATATATAAATTCCCGCCTCTTTGTCCTGTTACGTAACTGTCTAATAAGCTCAAATTTCAGCAGGTAACACATACTCTGCTATATATGGGAAAGAAGTTGAATTGTATCGTTGCATTTAATGATTCAATATCAGAGCAAAAGGGAAACAACACATAAATAAAACTATTAAACATTATATACATGTTTAAAATTAACTCCCTCAAAAGTTACAAAGGCGATAGGGATTTCACCAAATTAGAGTAATAAATTTAAAATCAGAAACACTTGGAAAGTTCAGGGCATAGATAGACACTACCTCAAATTTACGCTGTGAACAGCCGTTCTTTAACTTTGATTTAGTGCTTGCATTGCGAAGAGTTATGGAAATGATAATAATTTTCTAAACCTTATTATAATTAAACTAACGACTCTAATGCTTTGTTTCAGTTATTGGTTAAAAAAATTATTATTTACATACAGTATTTTGCAATTACATGTAGCTTTTGTGGACAAGTTGTTCAAAATATACGAACCTTTACAAAAATTCAGTGAAAAATAACAATAGGACATAATGCATTAAAATTAATAGTCTCCAAGTGTATAGGGTATTCTATTGTAGCCGTAATTTCGAAAGACATCACTGTCTGAATGAATCAGAATTTAAAATTCATATTTCGGGAAATTAAAAACATTAAAACGAAATTGTACATTTTAACACTTAATAAATTATCTAAGCACTGAAAGAAATGAGGAATGTGTCTTGTTTCTGTAACTATTAACATAATTAAATGCAAGTGTTATACTTTGACAATGTGTGTCTGATAACTGAAATTATTTGCTTGTAATTTTGCACATACAACCTATTTGATGATAGAAATTCCCGGATATATTGAGACGGACTTCGTCTTCCCGGTTTTATTAGGGAGTGTAAACAATACGTTAACTGGCGTACATGAAAATTTTTTTTTTAATGTTTAGTTTTGAAACATTTGCGAGATGTCTGGCATGATAGACGGTGAACCTGTAAAAACTTTGGAGGATGTGCATGTCGCTGTGACGACAGAAGTGAAGGAGAGAGTGAGAGATTTTAGTCAGAGCTTAACTTCTACTGTAGGTCTTTATCGCTGGTGAGGGGTGACACGAGGTGAGTATGAAGCGGCGTCGGAATGATAAGGGCGGGGGAAACGGGAGATCCCCGAGAAAAATCGCCGACCAACGGCATCGTCCGCGCACGATTCCCACATGCTAAAATCCGGGGACCGACCCCACCGGGAATCGAAACCGGATCGCCGGGGTGGGATGCGAATGGTCTGACAACTCGGCCACGGCGGGCCTGACGGAAGTGAAGACGACCTTAGGGGTGTTCAGGAGGGGAGAGGGTGAAGGTGAAAAGAGGGGTGGTCGTGTTTGCTTTTCCACAGCGGTGTCTACTCGTGACGTCATTCTCCATCTGACGAATAGCTACAAAGATTTTTTCAACTCTCGGCGTCACGCTCTGATTCTGCAGTTATTTCAAGATGAGTTCCCTCTACTTTGTGGATTTTATTTTCACCTCCGAGAGAGTTCTGGAGACTTCGTGTTGGACCCTGAAACTGAGGTTTTGGGGGAATTTTATGCACAGTTCTAGCCACAGAATTTAAGAAAATGGCCGGTTTCTATTATAATAATTAAGTATAAGTGTAATTCGAGTCGTAATTTATATCCAAACGGAAGGCGGTGTCAATAACTCATTTCTATAGAGTAACAATGATAATTGGTACATTTTCAGATTGAGTTTAAGAAGGGGTTTTAATGTATAAAGACGTATTTTCCGTACGGTAAATTGCCAAAATTATGTACAGACACGCTGAAATTAATTGAACTAGTCATGAGCCGAATTTTGAATGAGTAAAGAAAACTAGTCTTTTGGTGTTCACGTTAAAATGTAGTGACTTTTGGGGGAACATTTTTAGAAGAAAAAAAATTTACCTGATCAGAGAAATCAAAAAACAAATATGTACCTGAAGAGTTAGCTGCAGATTATACATTGTTTATAAAAACCTACGAGAACCGTATTAGTGTGTGGTATGTTACAATTGTAGGAAATAATTTGGGACAGGGTAATTCTCATCACCAAATATTTAATTTCAGACAGGTGTATGGTGTATGCCATTTTTGATGCAACAGCAGAACATGCGAAAAGACGAACTTAATTTCATTTTTCAGGAGCTACTTTAACGATTAAAATAAAATTAATAATTTGACTCTTAATCATCTAAACATTAATCCTAGTAGGGTTTATTGCGCTAGTTCCGCTATTTTGGAAGTATTTTAAGTTAAATTGAAATTTTTACAACACCAGTTGAGCAACATCAACCAAACTTTAAAATCCGAAAACATTAATAACTATGTTTAGGAAACAATAACTATCATGTTATTGTCACTACTGCGTAATATAGCACTGAATGAAAGAATGTACTGTTGATATCATATTTAAGGAATAACTGAACTGACGTTTACAATATTTGACACAAAATTAATATCGTGTAAGCCATCATTGCTTAAAAATCACTATATTTTATACCAGGTGGCAATTTATGCAATACCGTGTAATTTAACTAAATTTTATCCGTTTGTAGTAAAATATAATTGTCAAGAATAGTCACATGATTTATTAATATGAAAACTTGTTTTGTCGTTATTCTGGAAGATTAGTGCTACTGGGAATATAAACCTATAACATAAACTATCGGATGAAACGAGTCGGTTCGGGCCAAATTTGGCATGTAAGGTAACTGTTTTCACATATGGTTTAGTCAAGGAGAAAATCCTCTGACTATATTACATAAATTCTTTAGAGTGATTCCTGATATAAATATACAGAAGAAAAAAAGAACACTATAATAGTATTATATCATTAAGTAAATAACAACGTAAAGCGAGAAATAACTATTTAATATGTACCTCATTAGGGGGACAAACACAACAAAAAATTACGAGCGCAACAAACAAGCTTACTTTCGTCAACATGGTTGCAAATTAACCGTTATATACTGTATATACATATTGAAAAATAAAATCTTGTAATATATTAATTTATATTAGTGCTATATATCGCTAACCACATCATGAACCAACAAGTTGTGCACCGAGTCTAGAGAAACTTTGTCAACTAGTTCTCAGGTTACTAAATATAAGATCAAAGGAAAACAGTTTTTAAAAAATGAAAACGGTATAAACAAAGCACATAAAATTGAAGCCGCTGCTTTGGACTTGCATACGTATAGAGTTACATGACTTACTTATTCATTTAACAATCTCATGAGATGAAGAAATTGTCAAATTCTGACACTGTGCAACTACTTAAATAGCTTTTAAAATTACATGAAGATCCTATCACTTTACTACGAACTATAAGTTTACCAAGTTTGATGGAGTTCTGTAATATGGTTACTAAGATATCTCGTGTGAACAAAACTGTTTAAATTTTCACCAAATCAATGAATAGCCGTAATCTAAATACATATACGCCATGTTACCTTACTAAGTATTTTATGAGTACAGAGTTTGACAAAATTCCTAAATATGGTTCCATAGATATCTTGTGTGATCATAATGTTTAGACGGCCACCGGAGAAAATACGAATCTAAAGACGTAAACACCAAGTCACCATTAAAAGCACTATATATATATATATATATATATATATATATATATATATATATATATATATATATATATATATATATATATATATATATATATA
>PNEQ01024384.1:8231-22793 GCA_003012365.1 Medauroidea extradentata | reverse complement strand
TTGAAACATATTCCAAAGTCTGTGTAAATATATGTTGAAAGAGTTAAACCGTTTAGAATGCTGCGTAAGAAGGCGGCAACCAGTGAAATCGAACGTAGCTCCGTCGCTAGCGCGCCGCGAGCAGAATTCAAGCCGGTTGCGGGTGGGTAGGCAGCCCACTTGCCAGTTCTGTGTTGAATCGAAACACACTGTACATGGATTATCGTAATTATTTAAAGACTCATCGGGGAATTAATTCTATATTTGGTCTTTGTAACTGCTTAACTCTAAACATAAATCAGTAGTTACAAACAGTGAAATATTAATCAAATTCCAGTTCAGAATTTGTTTCTGACTGATGAACATGTGCGATTCATTGAAATTCAGTTAACATGCAGGTGAAATTCACTGAGAACTGTTCCACTAACTTCAGTTGCTCGCTGGAATTTCATCCAAATTGTGTTCTTTTCATAGGAGTTTTAGAGTGTAATGGAAAATTGTTGAGTTCGACAATTTTGCTTATATTTTTTCATTCAATATTCAGCAATCTTTAGAACAACTACAAACGCTTATAAAATAACTAACATGATTACAAAGTAGCCTATTTATTTTTCAATATAATGTTGCAATAATTGTAAACACAATAAACAAAGTAGCACATGTGTAGTTTGCCGGGTTATGATTAGATTATTTATAAATTTTTTACCACTCAAATTACACACACGACGAAGCATATAATATAACTTATATTTTATTCCTTCCAGATTTAGCTGTTAGTTTACATAAGAAGCAGCTTTACTTTGAATATGTATTACTACATTAGAAAATGATGTCCTTGTATAGCGTACGGTATAGCGTTACTTATACAACAAATGACAAAAACGGAATAACATAATGACCCAAATTCTGTACGCTATCTCAAAATGATTTTCTGGCACTGAAACTGATCCTAATCACGTCGGAAACACGCCAATGAGAACTTCGTCAAAACAAAACCTGTAATTATTTTTAATAACAATAAAAGGGTTCGTTTAGCTATAGAACGTAATTGTTCGACTCCGGAAATTGACTGCAAAAATATATATTTTTTTTTTTTTTTGCTATCTAAGCAGAAAATAGGTTTCTGAATGAAGCTATAGCGCTTATTAAAATAAATAAAAATGCCATGTTTTCCTTTGGAGTTACCAACAACAAATCATTTGTAATTATCGTTGGGAAGCAAGTGAGTGTGTGAATATTTCAAATATTAATATAGGCAACTTCCATGTATACCACACGCAGGAACACACACATAAATATATCCCCTCCCTTACTCAGTCATAGGATTATGCTGTAGATATTTAGTCGAATATTTTATGCCCCAAATGTGAAACGTTTTTTGGTCGTGAAGTTGAACTTAGGAAAATTGTGTTTAGGTAAAACCCCGATTTAACAAACTCGGAAGCAACAAAACGGCATCTCAACGAAAATTATTTATGGTACAAAATGACAAAAGTTAATTTTTCTGTTCCCCATTGTTTACATATGGTATTGTACGAGAATTGAGTTCTCGCTTAAAAAAAGTTAAAATGAAGGAGAGGGGTAGTTGATGAGTGTAAATGAAAGCTCTCGGCCAATATAGCCTACAACTTGATCATTGCCTTTATTTGTCTCGTGTGAGTGTTGAGGCTGAGTCGGTAGTTTCCAGTGGTCGAGAGCTTCCATCATAAATATATTTTCGTGACAAATATCTTTTATTTGAGGAACTATCTGACATAATATAAACATTTGTAATCACGTGTAAAGTGCTGCAACACATATCATAGTTTTGCCAATATTTATTAATTAAAATTTTGCCATCTGTTTTCGCGAATTCTATTTCTAAAATATCATATTACTCTCTTGATTTTAACCATGTATCATAGGTAACATTATAAAATAACTTGTTTATTTGACCTACTCGGAAAATTACACACACCGACTACAATTACTGAAGTCATTTGTTTTATTTTTGAATTTATACCTTACAACAATCGTGAAACTTGTTTAAGAAACTTTGGCAATGGTGTTAATGCAATAACGTTAAAAAGGCATCTTTTTCGGTTATTATGAGATAGCTTTTCTCGCACTTAACACATTTTACCAGGATTTAATGAGTGAGTGAATGAGATATTTTGGTCAGCTCATAACAACGAGGTCTTTAGCGCTGGTGAACGTGAGGTGAGTGTGGAGCAGCGCCGGAATGAATGGGTGGGGGAAACGGGAGATCCCCGAGAAAACCCGCCGACCAGCGGCATCATCCGGCACTATTCCCACATGCGAAAATCCGGGGATCGACCCCAGATCGCCTTGGTGGGAGGCGAAAGGTTTGACCCCTCGGACACCGCGGCCCCTTCCGAGGACTTAATAGTGACACACATCGATTGCAACTTCCCTATAGAACTCGAAAAGAAAAAAAAAATTAAATGCCTTTAGGGAAAGTAGTTGCAAATTGACTACAAAAAATTTAATATATTAATAGATTAATTTGCCGCCCAGTTACTACTGTTGCCAGTTAATGAACGTAAATTAGTAGGCGAAGTTTTCAGTAAATCAAATATTCTTGAGGTATGTGATTCATGTTTTACGCCTTTACACATACATTTAAAAACAGAACGAGCAACGGTATATTAGGCGTAGGCCTAAGCAGCGAAATAATAACCCTTGCAATAACTTTTGCTACCATTTATTGACTTATTCAGAAAAAAAAATTCGGTAACTTATCAACTAAAGTAAGTGTGGAGAGAATCTAGTAAAATCATTTTTGCATGATCAATTAAAATCGTTGTTACATGGTTGGTATTCGTAAATCATAATTCTAAACTTACTGTAGGCCTAATTAACATATACGCTTGGTTTCTGTTCCTTGGTTAGTCAGTTAGTGTACCTTTTAAACATTGCAGTACAGTTACTAATAAACAATGTTCCTCAATAATGAAAATATCTTACATTGTTAAACATAATTTGCTAGGCGGTGTGATACAATCCTCACATTTCGTTATTATGAACATCGCAATATGAGTTTGTTTCAATTTGAGAGTAAAGTGAGTTCGTCAATTTTAGTAATAAATCAGTAGAATTTATGGCGGACGTTTAGATTAATTTAGCTTTCACGTGTTCTTTTTGCGAGGTAATAATACGAAGGAAAATACCTAAAAAAAAATTAAGATAAAATTAAATAAAAAAACATTAAGTACGGAACCGTCATTAACGCAATACTGTATTGTTATGGAAACATACATTTATGATGGCGCAACATTTTGGCTTTCCTAACACATACAAATATAACGCTGAAGAATTACCACAGTAAAAGTTGCTCTATCTAAGACATTTTTAAGTACTGCTGTTGTCATTACAAACTGAAATCCTGTAAATATCGTGTACGCATCCTTAACAAGCAAAACTGAATAATAATTAATACTTATGATACTTGTGTTGAAATTATGCACTTGAACATGATATACGAAAGTCGTGTGACTTTAATTCGAGCTACCGAGTTTGATGAAATTGTAAGACATTGGTAACTTAGAAATGCTCACCATATCGTTAATACGAACACGGCATAAAATAATTACATGAACGTAAAATTAACTTATAAAGTATAATATGAGCCTATTGAGCTTAATGAAATTCTGAAAAATTGTTCCTTAGATACTTGATGCATGTAGTATGTTCAAATTGCCGACATTTCGAAAATACGTGTAAGGAATGTATCAAACCGTAAAATATATGTCACACTGATAAGTACTATATGTGTAACAAGTAGCCGAAAAAGTAGCTCTGAAAAATAGTGCCATAGATATCTCGTGAGATCAAACTTTGTGCCTTGGACTCCATTTTGAAACAAGAACGACACGAACCAAGAAAATTACAAGCCAACTTAATAAGTCTCACATGTGTGCCAATTTTAATGAAATTCTGATTATTTTTTAAAAATTTATTTCGTGTGTTCGGAAAAAATATTCAAATATCTGCCTTATTGAAACCACGAGTACGGAAAGAAGAAAAATAAAAATAAAATCGAGATATTACTAATAAGTGTCTGTGTACCAAGATTGAAGAAATTCGGGAAAATATTTTTTTTTAGATATATTATGCTATATATATATATATATATATATATATATGACCGCCACTTTGACAATATCTACAGAGACAAACAAAATACACAAAAGTTAAATCGGCTTACTGACATATATATGAGTGCACAGTTTGATGATATATATATAAGCCTAAATATACAATGTACACACACATGTGTATATATATATATATATATATATATATATATATTCGTCAGATAAGTCAAATTACGCTAAACGTAGTAAAATGACTGCGTTTTAAAAAATATGAGTATAGGATGAGCTAAAATCCATCAAGTCAAATTAACAGGCCTTTACGATAAAGTAAGCATTGCATACATTTTTCTTTCAACCGTTTTCCAGCCACCTTTACTATTTTTAAAATGAAAACTTCCATGTAACTAAAAGCCAATGTAAACGTTTCAACACTCTAAATAGTTAACATCTATTGGCCCAATAAAACATATTTTTAGTTAATTACAAGTTCTGCTGAGTGTTCAGTTTATAGTGAACAGCCTATAACATATGTGGTCCAGGATAAATTTAAATAAGAACAATGTTTCCTCATGTGTCATAGATTCCCAAAAATATATCATAAGGGCCGCGACTGTGGCAACATAACACATAATGAATAAAATATGCATATAGCAAGTAAGCTTTTTAATTAGTATATCTGTAAGAAGTTTGATAAAATTAGGAATTAATGTAAATCTGAGATATGTAATATTCTAAGAATAGAAAACTGGCAGCCGTTTTTAAAATATGATTATAGGAATAACGAAAAACAACACGGTCATGTCAAATTATTAAGTAGTGTATGTGTAACAAGATTAATGAACTTCGAAAAAAAAGTGTTTTTAAGATATTTCGTACTTTGCTCAAATAAAAAATTGGCCGCCATTGTAAAAATATGAACACAGAATCAACAAAGTACACAAAAACAAAGTAAGCTTACTAAGTTTAATAAAATTCGATTGTTACATCCTCAGATATGTCATACTACACTAAAAACTAAAAACATGTGCCGCGATTACGAAAATATGAACGCAGAAGGAACGTAATACACAAGAGTAAAGTCGAATTTGTACATAGTATACGTTTACCAAGTTCAATGACATTCTGGAAAATACTTCCTCTGATATGTCATATTATGCTAAAATAGAAACATGGCCGCTGTTTTGAAAATATGAACACGGGATGATTTAATACACCGAAGTCAAGTCAAGTTACCATGTGGAATACGTGTACCAAGATTTTGCTAAAAAATATAAATGACGACCAATTTGTAAATATGAACATATTATGAGCGAAATACACAAACGCCAAGTCAGCTTAATGTGTGGTATGGGAGTGCCGAGTTTGACGAAATTCGGAGAAATATTTCCTCTGATATGACATATATAGACTATAATTATTTTCATCAAAATGGCCGCCTTTTTAAAACAATGTACACGGCATGAACTAAATGAGGCGTACATAAAAGTAGTCATCTTTTATCGTTTATTTGTGAGTGCCAAGTTTGATGAAATTATAAAATGTGGTTCCTTCGATATCTCGTATGATCAAAAAATGGCCGCCGTTATGGAAATATGAACACGGCAATAATTAAGTACACAAAAGTTACTTAGTATTATATGTGTACCAAGTTTGATGAAATTCGGTCCTCTGGTTCAGAAGTTTTTTGTGAAGTGCTAGGATACACACCAAACCACACAGACAGAAAGGTGATTTGATAAAGATACTTTTCCTTTGGAAAGTAGGCTAAAATATGCAGTTACGGGATACTTACGCAGGACCCTGGTGAGACAGCGACACAGTAAAGTATTCTAATGTATTGCTTTCTATCGTTTGTTTTTCATTAATCCTGTGAAGACGAGAAGTGTTTCATTGAAGATATGGAAAATGCTAACCTTACAGTATTCAATGCGTAAGAGGGCGTGGTACATAATTGAACGCTAAAAGCATCAATCTGTAACTGTAGGTTTCTTGAAGCCAATTTGCGAAAATTAAACAAAAGCAATCCTAGACAATAGTTTTGGCCAACGTTTTAAACAAAATTGTTTCCATTGTTACGAGTTTCTGAGGCACAATCTCTGACGCCGGAACCTCGTGCATTTAATTGCGGCGCAAGGGATCACTCGTAACGAATTAGTAATTATGGATAAATATTTACTAGTAAAGTTGGCAAATACTAATATCTAGGATCGTCATTGAGTATTTTATCCATATTGGCTTCGACAAAAGCGTAGAAATCAATTGATGTTTTCATTGTTTATTTATTTACCACGCACTCTTCAACTTATACAATCCCAGGCATTATAGCTAGCAGCGCTCAATGAATAAGACATAAAAGTGATGATATTTGCGGATTGTCTACGAGTGATCATAATTCTTTAACAATCTATATAATTGGCATTCTTGTTATAATTTTTTAAATATTATAGAATTGACATTTCACTGCTGCAAATTCCACATGTCTACAAATTGATGCAAAATCACGTATGTGTTTTCAGTTTTTTCTTTTCTTTACTATAGCAGGTTTTCGACAGCTAAAAAGTTACAAATATTGTATAATCATTTCTCTATAATATGAACATTGGTTACCTGGATTACACGTACATAACAGAATCTTAGACGACTGTTTATACATTACTAGGTAGTTAAGCTTTGTTTTCGAGTGAAAAATAAAAGTTGTTTTACAAAAATGATGTCCTTAAAACCCAAAATAAAAAAAAAATGGGGAACTTTAATTTCGTAATTAACTTATTATTAAAACAGAAGTCTGTAATATCCGAATTAAAAAAATACTCGCGGTTTGATCTGAAAATAATTTTACTATCAGAAAACCTCTCGTGCAGATGTTTACGAATGTTAAAATTATTTTCAAATTTAGAGACGAATAATTTTTTTTTTGAAATTCGATTAGCAAAGAGCACTGGATATTAATTATTTGATAATTTTAACAAAAAAATGTTTCGTGCTTTTCTATCCCTTATTTAAAAAAAAATAAAAAAAATTTTTGCTTGAAAACAAAGCATACTTACTTAGTGCTGTATATATAGATATACACTAATACAATGTATACTTTGCAAGTAATCCCATTCAATTATGACGAGTTGTTCAGATTTTATCGACGATTAAGAATTCTAGTTTATTCGCTCGACATCTTACCTTTGCGTGTGAGCTTATTCAGAAACCGCAGTATTCCGTCCGACAGTACGAAAAATCGATTAACAATTAATCCTCGTGTATCTTTGTGGGAGGGATAAGTTCTTCAAAATAAGCTCCAACCTTCAGCTTCGGCGTCGAACGCTTCGAGTTAGCAACGCCTGGGAAGGGGTGAATTGTAGAAATAACTCTATATAGTGACCCTGTGTCGTGGTCTGGACTCAATTCTTGAGGCCAGGCAACGTCCTCTGGACACACGAGGGCCACGTAGCAGCAGGTCATAGCAGCGAGGGAGAGCTGTCCGCGTTTATGGCGTGCGAGATGGTGTCAGGGCGGGTGGACGGGGGAAGTCTCGCGATTACAGGCACATTTAAGGTGGCGCTTGGCGCCAGCTGCTCCACAAGTCGTCAGGGGCGGGTGGGAGAGGGTTGCGGACCGCGTCTCCCATGAACAAGAGCGAGGAGCGAGCGCATTACGTAGGTGAGAGAAGGACAACAGAGACATAAGACCCCCGGGTGGCACGGAGGAGGGCAGGACACTGGTTGGATTGAAAACTGCCCCGGGAGAAATGGCCTTGCTCGGTTCCACTCGGCCTATGGCGGCAAGTTTTATTGGTTCTGGCGGAGGGGCGCCGGGTGTTTGGCCATTGATCCTCCCCCTCCCTCCACCCTTCATCCTTTTGCGGTGTTCACAAAACGTGCGAAGAAGTTTTCTTCCAGTCCTTCCCCCGCCAGCTGACCACCCTTTTTCAAGTTCGCCCTTTATTTGGCCGGGGAGAAGGAGCATGTATCTACGGAACAAGGGTCGAGGAGGGGAATATGTGACACTGGTAACCCCACTTCTACCCTTATTGTCGTGTTATTATTGTCGGGGTTGGCAAGGGATGAGGAGAAAGGCGACACAGGACTGGACAGAAATGAAATCGTGGAAGGCTGTTTAAAACGAAAAAAGGAAGTTGGGAGGGAGATGGTAGAAAATCGTGTCCGTAATTGAATTACAGTCTTTCATCCCCTGCTACCCGTTTCCTACTTTCTCGCTGGATGCACTTGGTAGAAAATAAACTGGTATTTTTCGTGATACTCAAAAAAATCGCAGCCTTGCTTGTTCAAACATAATGTAGGTGTAAGGGATGAGAAAAATTAAATTACATTAATTCAATAAATAAGTAAGTAATTTGAATCTTCTATCGTACATTAAAATTGTTGAAAAACTTTTGAATGAATATCTACAAGTTGAAAATAAATGCTATTAACATATTAATAAGGGACCTGAAATACGTTAAATATTTTTTTATTTACTAGCAAATAAATTTTGTTTGCCAGTTTCCAAAACTTTTAATTACACAGTCAAAATATACAATGTGTATTGAGTTGTGTATTTTAAAACGTAATTTTACTATACCTAGTGATAGTCCTTTTCTTTTACACTCTGAATAAAAAAATCTGTACTTTTACGAGAAAAATCCTGCGAAATTCAGTTGCCAAGGAAATTCTTTGTAAAACTACAATGGTTATCATGTAAATACACAAAGAATACGTTTGTATTGGTACAAGTTATAGCCTTGCAGTTTTACTTAAGGTTGGAAACAAATTGATTCAAAAGTTTTTTTTTTTCAATATGAAAATTGAAATTTTTGAAAAAAAAAAAAAATAAATCAATATTTTGGCATGTCATTATTTCGAGTAAAATTATTTGTGAACGTAGAGAGAACCGAATACGTAATCTAAACTACGTCTTTCATATTCATATCTGTTAACTTTACCCCTTTTTTATTTAAGAAACGTAAGGTTATATATTTTTCCGTTGACTAAATGTAACAATTTTCGATACATAGAGCAAAAAGGAAAAAAATCACAAGGCCAACATGCCTCACACTCTGTTGTATGTTTCTATTTTTAATATATAATTAATAAATTTTCCTTACTTTGCAGAAGAAAATGTATAATATTAATTTAATTGATTTATGCAAAATTGGTAACAGAGGTAATTAATTGTGCATTTCTATATAATATCCGACAAACCAGTAATTTTGTTTGACTACAAAAATTCCTAAATATGTTAACAAACTAAATTCTACTAACTTTACAAATAAACACTTTTACAAGGAAAGTACTTGTACTACGACTTTCAAACTACACTGAAGAAACGAATCTAAGTATTTCCACCTAGACATTCCTAACCCTACCTAACCCTCAAGGAACACATATTTCAAGAAACAATTCGCGACCATAAGAAAGATAAATCCCAGGACTCCAAAGGGTATAAGGCCACAAAAGTTCCCGAAAAACACTAGGAAATCGACTCAGAAAATTTATAAGATTATACATAAGTTCTAAACCTTAACAAGCCACAAACTGTCGCGCTTCCCAAACAACAACTTGCTTTCAGCAGCACAATGACTTCAAACGTCAGGAAATTTCAAACCAAGTATGTCAGTACTCAATTCCATCCCGTTAAGTTAGGAAAGCCGTAACATCACCGAGAAATTAAACCAAAACTAAAATTTTGAAGGCGTGGCTGAAACACAATTTAGTTGAAATTAAGAATTAACACGCCAATATACTTTACCTCGCCATCCATGCCACCGTAAACAAGGTGGGACCTCGTTCCCCTAGCCGCTCTAAAACCAGAAACTGTACCTAAATGCAGAATCGCGTCTAGAAAGGTAGGGGAGGGGCAGAGGGGCATTTTCCTCGGCCCTCACATTCTAGGGGGCCTCACTTTTGAATTTAAAAAAACGAATTATTAATACTTGAAATAAACAGGCGTTGTATTTTATGTGGCACAACAATGAAGTATTCATTTAGTTTTGTAGGGACTGGATTTTAGTAACTTATATTATTTTTGCTGTGCTGGCATATATGGCCCTGAGGGGCGTATTGGTGATGGGGCCGAGGTGCTTGGCAACAGGCTCTTCAGTGGGTGTAAGGGGAAGTATGTGGCGTGGGGAGTTTGGCGTGCTTGCGAACGGCTGGGATTTTGGGGTCAGCCTCGGCCTAGTAACAGCGTCCCACACTGTCGTAGAAAACCCCGGTGGATGCTGGGTGTAGACGATGCGAGTCGTCAACTGTGCCCTGTCCATGTAGCCTTCCCTCCACCCCTGCCACCGGCACAATCTGCAGTAGGGTGCGAATATATAGCCTCTCGTGCTCAAGTCTATCTCCACCTTCTCGTCGTTAGGGCTGGTACCGTTCGTGCTTGCACTACGGCTAATGGAGTGAGGGCGAAGAACGGGCAAGTGGTGGCCCCCCTTGTGTACGAGGGGTAGATCTATGGCGGGGTTCTCTTAGGCCAGTTTCCAGAAGCTGGTACGGCATCTCCAGCCTGCTGTGCAACCTACGAACAGATTGCATTTCCCCACCGAGGCAAGCACAAGTGTCCTGCGTTGCGGATCTCGAGCAACGTTGATCTGGAGAAGGGGTTCTGGAGCCCTGAAAGGTGGACACCTGCTCGGGTGAAAACTCGGATGCATGGTATATCGCAGGTACTCAGGGGATCGGTGTGAAGCCCCAGCCTTGCGCTGAGCCGACCACGGGTTGGACTCTGAGTGGCAGTGGTTTAACGAACTCCTGCTTGGGAGTAGACTTACAGGTTGCGTCCTTGGGTCCTGGTTTAGTCCGCCTCACTGGACTCGTCCACAAAGCGGTTTCGTAGAGGTGGATAGCCTCGCCCTCAGCAAGGTGGCTCCCCGCAGCGAACATATGGGTGCTCTGTTGCTAGGTGAGTGGGATTTCACTTCCTGCTACTGCAACTGAAAGGAGCGTGATCTTCTGTCAGTGGTATTCACCTACCCTGTCAATATTATTATTGGCTGCATAGCTAAGGTGAGCCCTGGCTGTTTGGGACTGAGCGGGGTGAGTGGCGTCTTCCTCGGTATTAAGATATCTACGTTGTCTCCTGTTAAGCCTTTATATTAGTGACTTCATGAAAATAAATAATACCCTAATTTGGGGGGGGGGGAAGCCTCCGATTTATGTTGCACCAGGTCTCACATTTTTATAGAATGGCTCTGCCTAAATGTGTCCAAGCAAATCAGAAGGAAAATGGACGAGTCATACACGCCACAGAAGACAACTCGATCAGCAGAACCGAGTTGCCCCTGCGCAAGGCAAGGAGAAAGAGGGACAAGCGGGGTGGGGGAATTGCATAGAGAATCGAAAATAGATGCTCTGCGCCACCGCCAGGAGTGCCCTCAAGATTGAAACAGATATTGCCGCCCCCTTCTCAGCCGCCATATTGGTGTTGAGAAACAGTTAAAAGGCTCCACGTGGTGCACAGGTTAGAAAAGGAATCAACCTGTACTACTCGCGGTACTCAAGAGAATGGATTTTTAAAGGTTCTGAACTATATTAGTGAATTGTAGAACAGTTTAAACAGCTGTTCAGCATTAAAAAATTTAATTTTTCGGTGCAGTACAAACTTCTGTGTCCAGAAAGACGTAGTGTTACAGTACTACTGAGAGTTACGATCAATCAACTTTGAAACACACACATCTTTAGTTTAAAGATGTACGGCTAGAAATTTACAAAAAAAAAATCAGGGAAAATGCCTAAATTAATAATTCAGTAATAAATCAAACACTTATATCGCTGTCAGCAGATTTAACAGGGACACACGTGTTGACTTGGGACACTTTTACACAGTTTTAGTTTCTATGTGTGTCAACTGTGTAATACCGTGGGGACTGCCATTATTTGGAATATTTGGCAACTACTTTTTGAACTTACGGATGCCGTTTATTTTTAAATATTTTTTTTTGTTCCAAGTCACACAACAGACCATAATTTTTTATTTTTTTTTTTAGCTTGTTCTCTTCTGTCATCGGAAGAAGAATTAACATAATCAAAATGATTCCTAAGAGCATGATAAACAAATATAGGTTACATACTAAATAAAACACGTTCCTCGCCATAACAAACTACTGTTTAGAACTTTGCCACAAAGGTATTTAGCTTGCGGTAAGGACAGCTTGCGTTACAGCAAAGAAAATGTGGAAAAATTATGTTCTGTGTCACATTTTTTTAGTTAAAAGGTTTTCTTTCAAAATTATATAAGTTTCTTTGTAGAAAATATTATAATTTTTTAAGATACATCTTGTGTTGAACATACCCATATGATCCCCAACGCAAATAGTAAGGTTAAAAGCCATGCAGTGTTACTCAAATGTCATTAATCCCAGATGTAATAGTACATATGTAGAGGTACGTAAATTTCGCAGATACATTCCAGGTCTGGTTGAACACCAATTATGTATACTTCATTGTCATGTCTGTGACTTGCTGGCGGCTGTTATGAAACGTGTTTGACTACTGCAAGCCAGTAGTAAATAAGGAAATAATGCGAAGTGCTATCGCTTGCTACCTGCTTGTACGGTCATAAGCCAATATATAATCGATTGTGGCCAGTTGGTGTATAGGACTGACAAGTCTAGGCTGCTGCCAGATGAATCCGCGAAATTGACGTGTCATGTGGACATTCTTTCTTTTCGCCATCATGTGAGGACGACGATGAAACAACTTTCATCAAGCATTTATCTGTGTACAAGATTATATAGAGAAAAACAGAAATTTAGATGCTTTGTCTTTTGTGTAAACGAGCAGGTTCATGGCAAGCGTCTGGGCCTTCTCGCCCCCACCCAAGCTCAAGTTACCCCCGATCGCGTAGCTGCTGGGCGAGAGGGGAGAGCAGCCCGTTTGTGGTCTTTAAGATTAAAATGTTAAATAGTTAATTCATTAGGATTTAGGATAATTGTCTGAAAGTAGCGAAATTAAATTTAATTTGTGCAATAGATACGGCAATATCATGGAGTTAACGTCCTCGAGGGGCAGGGCCATCTGTCGGAAGCTGGCTCCTGATTAGCTCAACTGAACCAAAGCCTGCAGGGCAAATGGCGGAGATATTAGCGCTTAACAGGAGGAAAGCTAGAGTTTGTTAACGGTTTTGGGACAGACGACGTTGAGCCGCGCAAGACGGCTCACCGGGGTGCTGCTGCCGGACGTCGTTGGTTCAGGCGTCGCGACGCCTTTTAGTAAAGGACATACGTCATCGAGACGCAGACAACGACGGGCCGGAGAGCCGCCATCGGGTGTCGATTCAGGCGTCGGGATGCCTTTTAGCAAAGAGAAAGAATTTTTCGAGCCGCGAAATACGGTAGATCGGTGTGATACCACCGGTTATCTCTAGTTAATGCGTCGGGTCGCCTACTGGTGTTATTTTAAAGTATTGCAAAACGTCTTAAGTTAGGTTGGTAGACCACTGGCGATGCCTTCACCTACGTGACGTTCGACGTCATCCAAATATAAATATTGCTGAGACTAGTGGACGTAAAGTTATTCCGTACACTGATAAAAGAGTATAGTTGCATGTACCATACTTCTGTTAAAATAGGGACAACAAAACAGTTTGGTTGTTGGTACTACTCTGAACAGTTCCTTCAACAATATGTTTTATAGAAGTTACCATCTGGTTAGTAAAAGCAACAAAGCTCTTTGTTTCTTCTACAAAACAGATTTTTTAAGGAACTGTCCAGAGTATTACCAACAACCAAAAAGTTTTGTTGTCCCTATTTGAACAGAAGTATGGTACCTACAACTATACTCTTTTTTCAGTGTACAATATCGGAAAAGTCTGTCAGGAGAGGACAGTGCCGATGTGCTTCCCGGATGGAAAATGAACTTACCATCCTTTTATTTCACCACGCAAGCACCAGAACTTCGATATTTATTTTCAATCGCAGCACGTTACACACCACCGTCTTCACCATGACAATTTCAAATGCACTGTTTTGATAATAAGATAATATTTCTATCATTTCTCTAACTTTTAAACAACATTTTCTTTGCGGAAAAGTTACGTCGCAATGGTTCGTATCCAAACAAAGATTTATTGTGGCAAAGGAAGAGTTAAAAGAGCGTTTCTTTACCAAGACAAGTTTAGCAGCTGGATACTGTTTGCAGGATTATAAGTTAGCAATAGTTTACATTTCGTGATAAGTAGTAGCTTTAAATACAATGATGTAAATTGACAATGTCGTTGATATGGTAGGCCTACGCTCTGACTAGATTCAGTTTCTTGGACGTACTCCATTGCAAAATTGAACGACTGTCAAAGAAAAACGAAAAACGAAAAAAAAAAAAAAAAAAAAAAAAAAAAAAAAAAAAAAAAAAAAAAAAAAAAAAAAAAAAAAAAAAAAAAAAAAAAAAAAAAAAAAAAAAAAAAAAAAAAAAAAAAAAAAAAAAAAAAAAAAAAAAAAAAAAAAAAAAAAAAAAAAAAAAAAAAAAAAAAAAAAAAAAAAAAAAAAAAAAAAAAAAAAAAA
>PNEQ01024383.1:71349-103589 GCA_003012365.1 Medauroidea extradentata | reverse complement strand
AAGTTTAACGTAACATTTCAAGTCTGTTCACAATACATCATGGGAATCCATGCCATCGCACACAACTACCAGGTAACCTCCATTAAACTATAGTTATGCACTAGGCGAAAGTATGTCCATGGAAATTTCCACTCGGGAAAAATACTGCGTCATAACCAGAAACGTTAACTGCCGCTGATGTCAAGTTGACACCGTCACAGACTAAACAAATTACGGTACAGTAAATGACAACTTAAGCTTATAAAGTGGAAAGTAACTTCGCACAGAGGTTGTCACTCAACCTCAATGCACTACGTGACGTTACAGTAAACGTGACGGGAGCCACATCGGGCTCGAGATTGTTAAAGACGAAGCTCTGAAGGATGTTAGGTCTTATCAACCATTTTCTATGGAATTGAATAGAAACCCGTGTGTGAAAAGTCACTTTAGATTAAGTTTTCTGAATACCTTCCAACAAACTCCCAAGCATGAATCACATATATGGTAACACGCGGTCAAGTAAGCTTGATTAGTGTTGAAATTAAAAATTAAATGTTTAAAATCAGTAACATCAACATATTTTACAAATACAGAGATCTGACATTTAACCTCCCTAACCAGCAAAAAGTCTGTATACCCGACGTCTAAATGAGTGTAGGCCTAGATTAGTGAACGGAAATGTAGCATTAACTTTCACTGTTCTACGAGTGTTATCAGAGTATTCTCGTTTCTCCAGCCTATGTGTTCTACCACAGCTTTATACTAATCTCGTATAATTTTAGCCAGTAAGCGAACATAAAACCTCTCAACTTAATGCTCTACTCTCCACAATCTCAGAGAATACCAAATATTTTGCATTTGGTGGAACATAAACCCGTCGTCGTCGTTGATTTATTTGATCATGTTAAAACTTTTGTTTCCATTTAATTTTATACAATTGGTCCATAATAGGACATAGAGTATGGTTTATCGAAAAGTTCCCTAAAAAACAAAATATAAATTAAGAAGAAACGACATACACAGTGCCTATACTAACTCAGCCTGACACTGCTCTCGATAAAAACAAAATACAATAATCAGACCATCTACTAGAACTTCCAGACACTCAATATTTTCCAGACCTTCTAGATCGTCTAGACCTTCAAGACTGCACCCCCTCCCCACGCAAAATTGAAGATCCCGAATTGTCCTCTTAGTGCTAAATTTCCTGCGTTCGCAACGTAAAATCACCTGTGTCACTATTAGTGTCTAATTGTAAAGCGTTTACGACGTAACTCATGCCTCCTTCCCCTTCTAAACAGAGACGAGTGGCCATGCTCATCTATCAACACTTTCCTTTACCTTAAAGTTACAATATGTATTTTTTCTCTTTGTTGCAGGACAGGCTCAGAACCAGATGAAGTTGTCGGAAATACCGGGCCACTTGAAGTCAAACGAGCCTGCCGCGTTTATTACTCGACCAGTTCTGACCTGACTGTTAGTAGATCCAGCACCTAAATAATTCCCCCCACTACCCACTTCCTGGGTCGCCGGGCGCGTTATTATTTAACTACCGCGCGGTAGGTTCCCGACTGTAAGACGCTGGTTTACTGCCGCTTCTCTACTTTGCAACAAACTGGAGGCCACAGGAGCATAATTCGCTGCCTCTGTAGCCTGCTCTCCTGCGCACAGACGCTCTACAGCTACCCGGTGACTCTCACTGCTTCTAGCACTGAGAGCCCGCGTTCGCTAGATTTTCTCACTAATAACGGAAAACGTATATGTTTATTATCCTGGCACGCACTACTTGTCGTCCCAATTAACGTCACCCCTAAACCTATCCGTGGGGCCTCAATAAGGAGGTTGGAGGTCACGATATACAGCATGAAGGGGCTGTTTACAATATAAATTTAGCTATTCCAATACTGGATCCTTCCATTGCTGAATTTTGTAGAATCGCAAAAAGGGCATTACTTCCTATGTGATCACTTTCATATATCTCTCTCATTCTGCCTTTCTTTCGCTGTGTGTGTGCACGCGCTCGTTTCTGTGTGCGTATGTGTGTGGGTGTGAATGTATGTGCGCTTGTGCCCTCCTAAGCTTTTAAACCTGTACACCAAATTTCATCAAACTCGAAACACATATAGTTAGGGACCCGTGTTTTTCGCGAAAAGAATTTTGCCCCACTTTGTTTCAGTGACTTACGTGCACATCTGCAATTCTGCTTCATAATCAGTGAATGGACGTCTTATCTCTGACGTGTCTTGGGGTTTTACTGGCAAATCACAGACTTGTGAAGTTGTGGTCACGTTATTGTGATTGGCAAAGTCAAATGAGCGATATCGCTTCACAAAGACACGCTGTCAATAACCATGAAGCAGAACTGCAGATGTGTACGTAAGTCACTGAAACAAAGTGGAGAAAAATTATTTTCGCGAAAATCAGGGGTCCCTACATATAGTACTTATCAAGGTCACCTACTTGTGCGTAGTTTGTTAATGGCAAGTGCTTATTTTCAAAACGGCAGTCACTTGAGTAGTTTTGCTGCTGTCATATCTCAGTAATTATGTAACCGAATCAAACCAGATTTTATAATTTTACCGTTTAAGATTCAAGTTTTGACTTTAGAAATGTTATTTCAGGTTCATTTATTTTTAAAGATATCATGTCATGAATAATAAATGTATTTATTTTGGTCATGTTTCGTGTAATACAGGACTGATTTTATCCAAAACTTATATTTAGACAGTTCGTTAGCTAATCTTAGATTTACGTACGGTTTAATAAAATAAGTCTGACATTAAAAAAAACACCTCTACATCGAAACATAATTGTTATATATTTTGCGAACAAGTTAACCAATTGGAACCAAATGTAACGATTTGGCAGTTCATCAACAAATATATTATGTAAGTTGTAGTTTAGATATAAGTATAATATTGTATAAGACCGTATGAAATGAACAAACATTTTTATGTCATGCTTCTAAACCTGAATTACTGATAATAGTGTTTTGTGTTATTTTACACCCTCGCTGAAGAAAGTACTCTCGTTAGTTGCATTGGTGCCACCGTGTTAAAGACAGTTTCTGCTATCAGTCAAGCCATATTAATTAATCAATTTCGTTGATGTTACATTTAAACGGTGTGCTGTGCGACAGATGCGGGTTTCGAAAACAGTATACAGATTAAGTGCACTACGTCTGAGGTATAGTCAGAGTTTCATGAAGATCATTCTCAGAGTGTTCACAGAACCAAACATACCCAGCTCGTTGGAGGACTTCCTCGCTTCTTTCATGGAGCACCTCGACCTGCGGTACGCTCAGGGCGTATTCTAATGTCATTGTCGCTTCAATCTGCTGCTGCTAAGCCCCTCGCTGGGCAAGCACATAAAAATCTCATCGCGTCCTGGCGACGAGGTGCCGAAAATAAGATTGGCGAAGTTTATATTTGGCGGCCGGGAAGTAAGGGGGATGGAAGGCCTCCATAAAGAGGCAGTAGGGTAGCGGCCGCCGTTACACGTTAGCCAGGCCGGATGTCTCCGGGAACCGGGTCCTCGGCCATCAAACCCAGGGGCGGACGCCCGGGCTAATCAGGTCGGGTTTAAACGATCCTCGTAAAGGACAGTGTCGGGGACGTGGGGCACGGCTGTCGGGGCTGGACTCTTGAGCCGTGATAATGGGCAGTGTGAGTACGACCTCAGTGGTGAGCCCAGCTCACACTCGTACACGACTCACCTCTTACAACATAGACAATGATTCACGCAGAGAACAATGTACTGGATATATTGCCACATAACTCCATTCCTTAAGGGCTATGGAAAGGCAAGACGTCGAGCAAACAACTGGAATACTTAATCGTCGATAAAATCTGAACAACTCATCAGAATTGTATGAGAGCTTTTTGCTGAGTAAATATTTTATTAGCGCGCGTCTGTTTATACAGCACGAGGTGATAGCATGCTTGGCTTTCGAGTAAAACATTTAAAACTATTTTTAGAAAATATAAGGGCTTGGAACCACAAAATCCATAAAAATCAAAAAACATTAATTTTTATAGTTTTTAATGTGATAATATCCAAAACTCTATAATAACAGAATTTCTAAAACACTCGCGTTTTGATTTAAATGTTTTTTCTATCCCAAAACCTCTCGCGTAGAGCTTGATAAATGTAAAAATTTATTTCCAAACTCCTTAACGCTTAAAACACAAAATCACTTCGCTCTAAATTAGAATTAGTGAAAATTCACTAATACTGCAGTGGTGGTCACAGTTTCCATATGTAGCAGTTATAACTAATTGAGTCTATGTAAAACCACAGGCAAATCAGTTAATATTCGCTAATACAAATTTGTGGTAACAACATTTCAAGAGTGAATCAGTGAATATCTACATATTTTTCAGTGGTTTATCGCTGATTAAACAAGTTTAATCTGCTTCATCCGAAATTTCTGTAGACCACAGCAATACTAGTAAATATTCACTAATTTGTATTTATAGTGTTAACTGCCTTCATAAGCTCCGAATTCGATATACATTTTTACAAAATTTCTCTTTGAAATCTGTGTCATAATGTAGATAAGTTAACCAGTTACCAGGCAAATGAAATCTACAGAAATTACAGGTAAAATATCAAGTAAATAGTTGCATTCAGTCACTGAAACAATCAGTCCTGTTTCACTAATTTCAGTTCCTCATTTTAGATAGAAACTACGAATTTTACCGAAGTTGTTCATTTCTCACTTAGTCAAGTTTATACTGGACAATTCGTTAAATGAACAGCCTAAAATATGCAGTCGTTAACTTTTTAAAATATCACCTTTGTATTATAAATAAATATATATAGAATTCATTTTGTAATTTAGAAAATGGCTTTATTATTTTCAAAATACCGAACATTAAAGCCTTGCTAACCAGGGAATCGCAGTGGAACAAGCATGTCTAAAATAAACATTTTGTTACTAATTCTTTTCGTTTTACAGGAAGACTAATGTTTTCGAGTCGTGTAATGTTGCAAATAATCACTGAACCTAGTTCATCTTTGCTGCTTCTCATACAACATGCTGTTTTTTCCATTGCCAGATAAGGGTAAATGAGATTCAAGTGAAAGTAAAAAAAAACTAAAGGTGTCTGAATGCTGAATGCTACAAAATGTAACAAAAACGCCAATTTTTACATTCGGCAAATTAAAACTTAATACGCCATATTCTTGTTTTTAGAAATTTGGTTACAATAAGAAATTCTACTATAAAATCCAGTAATAATGCCTGTACCCCTTAACGCTATTTAATCTTTTTATGTCATTGTAAGGGATTAAATTTTAATGGTTATAGTTATGAGCTTATACTTAATATAATAATTTTCCTTTGTGAGCATTGCCAGCTCTTCTTCTCTTTAGCTGCTAGGACATCATTACATAAATGCGTAATACGTTTCTAGGAATAATGAAACTAAAGTAGTTCGCAGTTTTTCTGTATTATTTACTAGCGAAGAGTATTAAACGTGAGATTCTCGGACATTAAATTGACGTACTTATAGAATAGAATACTAAACAGTCATTTGATAAATAATCGCATTTCTAAAATACGCACAATCAATTTTTCCGTATCTTTTCTGGGATTTTGACTTTACACATTAATGCTAATTAGTTTTTAAGTATTTATAAATTAATCCTTGTAGTAATCGATTTCTTGAAAATATAGTATAGTCTTTTAACCCATTCGGTCCATTATTATGTAAATCGCTTATTAATAATAATTAATTTCGATACAAATAACATAACTTCGAATTGAAATTCTAAAGTGATACTGACTACGAATTCAAAACTGCGAATGTAAAAATCTCTGAACTTTCGTTAGTGTAATTGTGCTCTCTTTTTTTATACTCTAACCTAACAAACAGGTTGCAGTTATGATGAGTCATCATTTAAGTAACGAGTAAAGTGAGTAAAACCTTCAAGTAACCAGTTTCACACTTCACATTCATTATGAAATTATATTTATTTATTCGTATCCGATGTTTAAATATATTTTTCTTTAGCCTGCGTTGCTTACAAGCTAGGCCTATAGATAATCCTAAATTACTGCTTGTCTTCTGCACTGAGATGCTAATGTACTGGATATAAAATTCATTTTCCCAACTACACAGACGGCTTAGTTATACAGGCTCACTGCATATTTTCAAAACGACGATTATCTCTGAGAATATATGCGTGACTTGAAGAGAAATTTCTAGGACCCAAAATAATAATTTTTATCAATCAAATTTTTTCTAATTTTATATATAAAATAGTTCTTTATAATTTTGGCTACCCAAATTTGGGAGGGGGACAAATTTTTCACATTATTAATCAAGATTAGTATTAACGATAGCGTTAAATACGTTTCTTACTCATCCACGATTCGAGCCAGGGGCCACACCCCCGTGATACCCAAGTTATTTTTAACATTCTATATCGGCTCTTAAGACCTCGTTGTTAAAGAGCCGTAAAACCCTATCACTTCACCTTCTAACATACTATTCAAAATTCTCCACGGAATAGGGAGCGAAAATGAAGCGGAGAGATTTATAGTGCTTTTGGTTATTTAGTTATCTGAAGAAATAGAGAAAATATAATTAAATTTGTTTATTTTTATTATTTCTTAATTTGTTTCCCAGGAAATGAAGTATTTTACTTCTCTGCGATCTGACGCTAGCATTCGCTACATATTGCTTTAAACAAGATTTCCCCAGGGCCGTGTGTGAACTAGAGATTGACCCTGCGCTTCAGGTAAAAAGAAATAAAAAAACAGAATAAAAATTTCTACACTTCTTAAATGATTCTGACAAGTAAGATATATCTTATGGCTAGGATTTTTAGTTAATTTTATACATTTCAGTACGAAAAATTGAGAATTCGATACCAACCGTAAACAGTTAACAAATATTCTAACAAATGATATGTAAAATAAATCATCACAAACAGTGATATTCCAGACTACAATTGCCATCATTCTAATTATATAGTCTTAATTACATATCATCGACTACCAACCTTTCTTACAAGTTCTTTGCTTAAATTTCCAAAAGCGTCAGTAATTGAAAAGTATTTAATTTGCAGCATACAGCGTACAACACCACATACACTGTTAATGATCATTTGTTAAATTTAATATATTGTAGAAATATTCTTGAAATGCCAAGATTAATTTACGATAACGCCAACTCTCAAAAATTTGCAGCCAAAATTTAAAAATAGTAATTTGTCTTACGGTCTTATTATAAGTATAATGGGATAATGAGAATAAATGTGGGATATTCTTGTCGCAAGAAGGAGAGGTTACATCCGGTGCCATAGGGCCCATTGTTGATAGTAATGGAAAACGACATGTGAGTAGCAAAATAATATAGTTTGCCGATGATTGTGTTTCATATGCAGAGGTTGATGGATGAATTGCAAGATAACATTGATAAGATACGATTGTGGACTGAAGAATAAAATTAAAATAAACGTGAGAAAGAAAAAGACAGGGGTTTACGAGGGTAAAATGAGGAATTTGGACGTATACACATGGGAAGGACAGGAGCTAGAGGAAGTTTCAGAATACAGGTACCTAGGGATACTGTTACAGGGTAATTTAGGGTCTAGAAGACAGGTGGAGAGAGTGGGGTCTAAAGGGAGATGAGCTCTAGGAATGCTGGGAAGGATATTGAAGTGAGTTAGTAGTGCAGTGACGGAAAATGCTTATATTACAATGATACAGCCAATAGAGTATGCGGCAGCAGCGTGGGACCCGTGCGTGGAATTGGAGGAGCGGGAGCTAGAGAAGGTACAAAGACGGGCAACGAGGTGGGTGAAGGATAAATGAAGAAGGCTAGCAAAGCTTGGTAAGGAGGGCGGGAGCTTTCAACCATCAGCGATGTTGGAGGAATTGGGGATTGAAAGCATTGAAGGAAAGGAGAATAATGGAAATGTTGGTCAGGATGTACAATGTGGTGTGTGGAAAGGGAGGCTGAGGTAAGTTAACTAAGCCGGAATATAGAGAAAGAAGGAATTACAGCGAGGAAATCATATGATGAGGTAAAGTCTATGCTTAGGAGGTCGGTGAGGGAGAGGAATTTACTTTCAGAAGAGTTGGTAAAGGTGTGGAAGTTCGGAAAGTTAGGAGGTGATTAGTAGGTGACTAAGGAAGAGCTTGCCACCAGGCGGTTGTCCAATTACACGACATTTTTATTGTTAATATTAATACTGAAAATTATATACATATATATGTAGTTTGAACTCATAAAAATAAAGATGATGTTATAACCATTGCTGAGTTTTATTTCTATTAAAAATTAAATGCATTTTTTTAATTAACGAAACCTGTATTACGAAAACGCAGTATCTTAGTAAAATTTGGGAATAATTAAAATTCAAACGCAAATAACGCAGAAATATAATTGTATTATTCAATTGTGTGTTGCTATCGTTCTGCAAGTCCTTGTAGTTGTATTTTTATGCTGCCGCGTAAATGTTGACTGTACCTACTACTGGCGTGGTTAAACAAGTAACTGCTCGGCAGCACTGAAATGTAATTGTTTTTTTTTGTAGCCAGTCATTGCAAGAAGAAATATTCACAGAGACATATTGTAAGAACGTCACAGATAATATAACTAGTGTGTTCGTGTCACCCTCTTCCCGCCCATTGTATATTTATGATTTATTTTAAGAAAGTTATCTGTATTTAAAGTGTTCCGCAATTGTTTTGAAGTATTTTATGGCCTTGTTATGTGCATCAGCGACATATCTACTTGAATGGCATTTATTTTTACTTTTCTTTTATTTGTGTAAATATAACACAGCAAATGTATTTTTCACGTGTGTAGAAAAATATTAATAATCGTGTATTGTGAAAGTTCACAATAAAGAAACAATATAAAGCCATGAGGGAAGCATTGGCTGCACTGTTTCTGGTAATAGTAATATATTACAATTGTTCACTATGGAATACAAATTTACATTTAAGAACTCATTGTGGTCTTAGGTCATCACACATACGATGAGCACCAATATGATGTCACGTAAAACCTACTACAACTAACAGTAAATACACCGTGTCATTTTTTCTAAATAAATGTTTCGATATGAGCTAGTACTTTATTACTACTTGCTCACTACGTTAGGGGAAGACAACAAACAGGATTAGTGAAGAAAAAGCAGTACATATGTGCCACTTCTAGTTGCCAACATATTGTGTGATAGAGTGCTAAAGTATGTCTCTTAGCAGTCCACGTTTCCTATTTTAGTCGTGAATGTAGGTCTAACTTTCCGTATGGGAAGAATATACCCACAAATCCTGAAATACAAAATAATTATATTTATGTGTACTAACAACGTGTAATTTTCTGTTATCTTTGAATTAACATGAACGTTCATATTTCCTACCTGAAAACTGAAGTGACCTGGTATATTTATTAGGTGTTGATCGCTGAACTAACAAACAAAACAGTTAAGCATTTTCTTGGCTTGTGGGTGTGAGCCGCGTCTGAAGATTGTCTTGCGACGTTTCGGCAGTCGTTGCAGCTGCCATCATCAGGTAGTCGGAGTCTGAAGATTGTCTTGTTGGTCTCCGACTCCGACTACCCGATAATGGCAGCTGCAACGACTGCCGAAACGTCGCAAGACAATCTCCAGACGCGGCTCACACCCACAAGCCAAGAAAATGCAGACAACGGCCGAGAAAACCTGCGATCTATTTTAAAACAGTTAAGCACTTGACATAACATATTTATTAATGAAAATTATGTATATATATATATGTGTGTGTATATATATATATATATATATATATATATATATATATATATATATATATATATATATATATATATATATATAATGAAGTGCCCCACTGTTTAATTCATTATCTTATCAACACACAGCCTAAACCGCTGGTCCTAGAAACATGAACTGTTCAACATAGCTTCCCTTCATGGCGTAGGCACCCACTAACGACGGAATTTTCTGAAATCGAAACTCCCTAACCTGATGATATATTGTCAATATCTTTACTTCAAAACACTGCCTAAGCGAATGCATATTTCGTATTTTTTTTATTTTTGGAAATTCCTAAACTAAAGGGGTGAAAAGCCGTTAAATATATTTCCAATAAATCCTCTATTTATCTTAAACCGCTTAAGATATATAGGTGATCTTTGCATCGGAATGGTGCTCAAGTGAATGTCTAAGAATCAGCCTTAGGATTTTTCAAAATTCCTCCTTGAAAGCCGGTAAAAAAATGAAACGTGTTTCCAAGTAATAATCCGTATCTCCCAAACCATTCGAGACATCAAGGTGGTTTTTTCTTTAAAATGAAGCTTGCGTAAATATCTCAAAACAGAACCCAGGAATTTTCGAAATTCGACAATTACGCGTGTGAAAAGTAGTAAAATGTTACAGAACTCCAGAAAAGTGAGAAATAACTCAAATGTTGCAATCGATATGATTTTTGCTCTACAAAGGACAGTTATTGATTATAATAGAGAAATAAAGATTAATTAAAACAAATAGGTTCTGCAATTAAAGAACACTCAAGGACTGGATAAAGCTGTTTGTATCTGTTGTATTATTTAATTATTTAACAGCTAGTTTCACATTCCTTTGCTTTCGAGCACCATTTGAGGATTTCATTACGTACTTATAGCAAGCTGATCTATGTTTTTCTTTTTCAGCAATATGTCACTAATTTCATCGGCCCTGTTGTTCTTTGGTGTCAGAATTGCACGTTCGCGCAACCAGTCAATGGGCTTCTCACTAATGTAGGATATATAAGGATATACATTTTCTAAGAGATCAGCAATTTTCATTACTACTCATCCTAGGCTTGCATGCAGGTATGATAATATTTCGCCAATTTTGAGTAGAAGATTAGAGAATTGCTCAGCAGAGATATAATTTCTTAATTTATAAAGAATATATACAGATAATACAGTAACACCATCAATTAATACGCAATTAAAAGTCAATGGTACAAAACGACTAAAGGATCAGTTGAGCGCAGTCTCTTAAACACTTCATCTTGTCTGATTTCAGTTGCATGAATTACATTTGTCCGACCACCCTCTGAAGTTGTAGAATTTTCATCTTTATTTCTTCACTTGCAAAAAAACACATTACGTAATGTCAATATCACTGCTAGTGCATTGTAATGATTGCAATCTACTTAAAGGACTACTGAAATTGGATGCCATATTAGAGTTATTAACATTATTTCAAACCTTCTCAAGCTTCAAAAGCCGCAACAATTCCATTAATACCATTTACATTTTAACAAACATTCGCACTTTGCTGTGACTGCTTTTCACTAATCCCGTCGTCTTAAATATAGAAACAAATACATAACACTTTCAGCCTGGTAGAAATACTTCCGTGCTGCAAACCTAGAAAAAAATACACATCCAATATTTATTGGTTGTTTCAAAAATAAAAAAAATTCACTTTTTTTAGAAGTTGTTAAGACTGTCGTATCTAACTGGCAGTATAATAGTAACGTGCATAAATATATATGTTGAGTTTCATGCAGAAAAAGTAACAAAAACACAATTTCCAAAGTAGCGGAAAACGGCTGCATACACGAGAAACATGTGTTGAAACTTTTTTGAATATAATGTTATAAGGAACAATTTTGTATATAAAATGTTTCTGTACGAATCACGGTTAAAGAGATTGAGGTCAGAAACAGGTTATGAGTACATGCATTAAATAACAATTTCAAAGTATCGTAAAAACTTTCCCAGGAACCAGACAATTTAGCCTTGTGACTTACATTTGTCTAAACATATACTAATAAGATCTGAAGAGAACAGCCGTCAGACATGACATTTCTACCGGCCATACGGACAGGTACTAGACTATAAGAAGTGAGTGACCTGCTGACACACGCTACAACGGCTCGCTTGGCCAGAGCTCGCCTCTGCGCGTGCACCAGATGGTGGATTGGTGGAAAAAAGTTGTTTGGGGGGGGGGGCAAGATTACAGGTAAGTAAATCACAAAAAAAAAAGGAAGAAGGGCCATCGAGCGTAGAAGTGTAGCGCTAGTGTCGACCCGAACGAAATACAGTTTCCAAATCCCGCCACTGCGCGCCACCGTCGCCGCTATGCCCGAAGCACACGCGGTGCAGACTATTGTTCAACAGCCAACAAAATTACACAGTTATTTTTTGGCAATCATAATTTTTGTGCAGAGTTTCGCAAAAAAAGGTACCCTGAATTCAATTAAGATTTCAGTACTGACTTAACATTTCTCGGTGGCTCTGCAATATATTTTTTGGTAACTATCTAAAGTAAGATTTAATCTATTACCTGTGACTTATGGTCTAGAGTCTTATGTTGTTTTTCAATAGAAGTTGGCTTGTAACCCAACCAATTACAGGGATGAAGGAGATCCTTGTTGTTTGTAAGTAATTTTATAAACCATTGTTCGAACGAAAATAATTTTGTAGTACAGGTAGTTAAAGCATGTAGCAACGTCTACTTCCCTTACGATTGGACTCGCATTCAGGTGTACCCGAGTTCGAATCCCGTCTCTCATCATCTTAAGATCGGTTTTCCATGGGTTCCCCAAAATCCGAAATCGCTCCAGACGAATTCTGGAACGGTTCCTCTCAACACAAGCCATGGCCGATTACTGTCCAACTTCCTGTCATTATGTCAAATTGTATATCACCGTCTCTAATGACCTCGCCGTCGACGAGAAGTAAAGCCCACTTTCCTTACCTCTCGTACCAGCCAGAAGTCAAAACAAAGGTTGATTCAAGTGTAACTACGTGATAGTGATTATGTGTGTGCTTGTAGTATGGGTAGTGCAAGCTACAAAAGACAGCATCATTTGCCATTCTGCCCGTATGACAACACACATGCCTCAGTAGGGACGTCCCCTGAGCACGGACAGAGGTTGCTGAAGGATGTAGCACCTGGAGAGGTTCGGCATCCATCCAGACCCTCTTCTCTCCCGCAGGAGGGCTGAATAATGGATCACTCGTCGGTAGCACCGCGCCAGGATAAGGGGGAGGTGACGTTTTAAGAGGAACGAATGAGGTCTGTTTCTCGCACAATAAATACGCCGGGTGTCAGGAGCGCAAGCGCGGGCAGGTAAACCGCTGGGGACACCCTACCCCTTCCCCCCGTCATCCTCTTCCCCTGGCCACACCGCCACCCTCTGGAGATACAATTGTTCTAGGAATAGAATGGACCGCCGCGCGTGCAGCTACATCGGCCGTGAGCTGAATAAAGTGGCGTCATTCCCAATGGCGCAGCAGCTTCTGTTTGCCGATTTTTATTTGTTTGTCCTTTCACCTCGTCCCCTTCCCACCTCTTTCCGTCTCCATCCAGCACCCACAAAGCAGTAAATTTTTTTTGTTCGCTTCTTTTTTTTTTGTCACACACAATACATTTCTATTAAGGAACTTTCGCAGACAATAGCGCGAAAGCATTCTACACTATTTAGAATTAGACCCTGTATGGAGAGTGTCGTCACAAATGCATGTGATGTACAGTTCGAATTGTAATCAGTTTATTCTTGTAAAAAAAATGTCGCTACATTCGCGAGAGAGTTGACAGGTTTCTTTTGAATAATATATGTGTTCAGACTGAAAATTTTATTTGGAGTAACTTGTTTATGAATTGACTAATTATTAAGTTTGGAATATTTTTAATTTATGTAGGAACATAATTTCAAAACTTCCCATTGAAATTTTCGACCTCTTAAACATTTTCACATGTTCTTTATAAACAAACAGTTTATTTTGCGCTAGCGTACACTTTAATTGTTCTAACAAAACACTCCAAAATATATTCCCGACAAGACCACGGGCTCAACGGATAGCCACCTGGCCGAAAGTGCATACAGCAACCGTAGTAACAACACGGCAAACATCGTAGAGCAGGCAGTAGCGGACTACGAAAGAAGAAAAAAATGGGAAAGAAACAAACCAGCTGGTCGTACTGTGTGGCCGCTTGCTAATCTACACGTAGATAAGTACAGCGCACTGCAACCTTTATTAGCGCACTCCCTCCCCTCACCCACACACTTTTAAATCAGTATTCATGACCTGTGACGTCACGGGCAGTAACCCTGTGGCTCAGGCCCTCAACCTCTGCAGATTACATTTTTACGTCCAGGTGCCGGCTCGCCACTTTATCTCAGGACGCAGGTTCATTTGCATGCTAAAATTTGCAGCATAAGCGGAAGAGTGTGCCTGCCACACCGACTAGGTTGGATGGTGTAGTTGGGGGGAGGGGAGAATGGAGTAATGAGGGAGGGAGTAAGAGAAGTGTTAAAGAGCTGTACAATACGTATGTGCGTGCTAGTGAAGAAATGAGATAGCAGGCAACATATGTAGCGCTACTTTAGATGAAGTCGTACAGATGGCAGCACTGGCACTGCAGCGAATTCGGCAGTCACCTGTTTTCAATCTCTCCTACATTTCCAGGTCACATTTTAGAAAATTTTACGACTGTCTCTGTTGCACAACCTAATAACCCCCACATATTTAAATTCAAATGTGACCTAACATTGGCAGTAGTATCTTAGAAGCCACGTTGCCGAATGAAGATATCCAAAATTTTTGCTTAGTAAATATTGTTGGCATCATTAACAAAAAGCTGAAACGACTTTAATATTGTCCAGTGAAATTATTTCAAATGCAGTGGCACTGCGTACAGGATGGACAGTAAGTAATGAAGGTTTGAAAGAATGTTAATAAACTTTTCATCCAATCGGCCTCCTCTTCACAGTTAGGGAGCCATGCTACGACTAACTTATTATTTATGCCAGGCGCTCTGCTCACAGTGTGTGAGATATGTTAGAGGAAATGTTAACATTGTGCACCATGTACATACATCAACACAGCCCTGCAGACGCCATGTAATGGAATAGAACCCTTGGTAATATGGCACGGTTATCGTGAATGTTTTTTAATTTGTTCATCAAGCATTGCGTTGGTATGTCAGCAGTGACAACAGTGGTGCTATATAACCACGCTTTCGTATACCCGCATTGGTTAAAATCAATGGAATTTAAATCAAGTGAACAGGCGGGCCGCTTGTGTCAAATCCAATGTCGAGTATGAATGTAGTCGTGCTAGGGCCTAGTTGATTTGCTAAAATATGCCAGTGCACCGTTATGCATAAACCGTATTTTTTATGTTCGTCTGGGATGTAACGGGGTGTACTAGAGCAGGAAATTTAACATCTTTTCAAGATAACTTTCCATTTAACTGACTGGGCAGATGGGAACACTAACAAATTTCCCACTTCTTTCCCTAAATGTTGAGATTGAACTCTTGATGATAGGAATTGAGTAAGGATTCTCACCTACATAATCGTGGGCATTTTGGAAGTTTATATATGAAATCGTCCCTAATTTAGGTTGCCTCCTCTGTCCAAAACACTTGTTCTAGTAGGTGTGCGTCGTTGCGACATTGCTGCCGCAATCAAATACAAAATGCAATCCAATGTGGATACTCGGGCCTCGGTACGTGCTTGAACAAACTAAATGTGGAAAAGGTGCAAGGAATTTACAATCAGGATCCTTCACACGATGACGCATTATTCGCGCTCTGCTTTGCTACAGTACGTCAGTGTGATGTAAATCACGTTCCTCTTCAGTGTGGTTCTCAATGTGATGTAAAACACGTTCCTCCACATCAGTGGTCCTGGCACCTCAAGGCCTTCCCCTGTTTCGCAAGTTCACGTACGGAAGATTGTCGTTTCGGTCGGATATCGTTATAGTTGGGAGTATGTTTAGGTACAGGCGTCTCGCCGAGCTTGGTTGCAGTTAAGTTACGTTTTGTCCATTTCACAGCATGTGCACGTACCTTACGATACAAGGCGACAGTACAACCACTGGTTGACACACTGCTGCGGCTTTTGTCTGCACCGCCTGGATCCGGCATATAAAGGATGTCCCTGAATACTATTTACGGTTCTTAATCACATTGTAGAGGAGAAGACAAGTTAAATTATACAATATACACTTAGGGTCGTAGAGGCTGGGAAGTGCCCTACATTTTCCGACAATTTGTGGTCTTTGAGGTTCGCAATCTGCGTTTAATAGCAGCAACTGGCGCACTTCACGAAATCTGTCTCAGTCACTCCAACTGCTCATTTAGCACGAATGCATGTAATAGTGGTAAGAACCACATAAGCGCAATTTTGCCAGTTTGACGGCAGTAGAAGGTCTACGTAGTTGTCTTCACAGCGCGATAACAACTGAATGAGGGTGATTATGAAGCTGGCTCAATATGAAAGGACAGAGAACACTGTGGTTCCCCTATATGTCCCGTCTACCTTTAGTAACACATACGAGAACCACATGTGAGATCCTATGAGTGACCTCAATCGGACATCAAACCACAATCGCCTTGGAGGAATATGATTGGTACACAACCGCTCCCCCTCCCCAGACTGTTAACCCTGCCTCCTTCACACGTTGGTAGACGTCACATACTGCGATTTGTTGATACGTCAACGCAGATTGAAAACCTCGACGATGGCAAATAATGGGATAATTTACGTGCACTTCCTACACTCTAAAAATAGTTTGTAAATTTACCAGACGTGCGTACAGGAGCGCTAAGAAAGTAGGTATGGTAGAAGTTTCCCAGACATCCATGGTAGCACTCCTAAACCTTTTTATAAAACAGTCAAATGTATACTGCAGTTACCAGACTTGTATTGTAACAAGTGTAATAATTTGCATATTTATAAGGCGGAAGTATGGCGACTGTCCCATACTGCGTCTGGGATAATAACTTCCTAAACATTTCGGGAAGTTTTTTTACAGTGTAGTCTCCGCAACCCGAAGTGTATTATAATACATCGTGTTACTCGTCTTCGCACTCCCTACAACCTGATGTATGACTTAAAACGTTACTCAAAAATATTCTGTGTACCCCGTCAGTAACACGTTCCTCTAACATAATGATGGTTATGGAAAAAAGTTTACTGTATTTTAATGACGTAATTTCCTTCAATTGTTACGATCTCTCCACCATGTAAGCTTCCCTTAATATATATATATATATATATATATATATATATATATATATATATATATATATATCACCTCCAATACAATACCAACACAACTCAAAATGTATCATTTTCAGATAAATTGCAGTGTAAATCAACACAACACAAAATGTGTTGGTATTAAACTGAAATATAATTTTTCTCTGAAGAACAATCTCTGCTGCCGAAATCTCGTACATCTAGTTGTGACGCAACGAGTGTGTGTGTGTGTGTGTGTGCGCGTGTGTGTGTGTTGGTGTGTGTGTGCGTGCGTGTGTGTGTTGGTGTGTGTGTGTGTGTGTGTGTGTGTGTGTGTGTGTGTGTGTGTGTGTGTGTGTGTGTGTGTGTGTGTGTGTGTGTGTTGGTGTGTGTGTGTGTGTGTGTGTGTGCGCGTGCGTGTGTGTGCGCGTGCGTGTGTGTGCGCGTTGGTGTTTGTGTGTGCGTGCGTGTGTGTGTTGCGTCGCAACTTTGCACGAGATTTCGGCAGCAGAGATTGTTCTTCAGAAAAACGTTACTCAAGTAACATTTTTGCTCAGAACCTTGACAAAACTTAATTGTGCACGATGCCGCCTTACGTATGGGAAACAGAAAATGTCTAGGACTGGCATATTCAGAGTCACATTTAGTCACTAAGCTGTCTACATAAAACATTAGAAAAAGACGTTATACATCAGTCCAAGGTCACCGTACAAAGTCACGACTAGACTAGTCGCTGACAAAAGACTGAGCGCTAGACAAACAAACACCTCGCACGTAGAGACAATGAAGCAAGAGTCCACCTTGATGTCAGCATGTGCCTATAAGGATCCATCGCGAAGATCAGTCACAGTAGTTATTATGAGGGCGATAAAAGACACAATTTCAAACTGTTTAAGAGGGCAACGCGAAATCTAATATAGAGGTCAAATAAAGTTTATGCATTATGACAAGATTTTGGCACGTCATTAGGGAAAGATACAATAGGGAATGCCCATTTTCAACATTTCACTAACAATCTTATCGATGTGCAGTTCTAAATAACAAAAGAGGGCTATATTTGAGCAAGTTTGGCAATGTGCAGAAAAGTATATTTGAGCCGAAAAGATTTCTTTTTCTATCTCAAAACACCCAACCCTTTCCTATGTGAACTGCAGAACAGGGACAACAAGAGTGTTCCAGATCTCCGTTGGCTCTGCGCAACAATGCTAGATACCCGCCAGAGACGACTAGCATTTTGAAATTCCTGCAGTGGTTGAACACCTTCGTAATGTACTGTAAGTTCTCCACTCTGTGGTATTTTCACCTCCCGCAGTAGGAATCTACCCGACTCCAGGCCACCTCGCCCCAGTTCCGTGGTCCACTATCATCGGCAATCACATGTCTGCGGGGCTGGCAACGCCCCATCGGAAATCAATGTCGGGGGAGGACGGCCGATGAATATCGCTTAATGCGATACGAAGAAAGCCTGGTATGGGGGCGGGACAGGACCTGTTGCATGCTCGCGGGAGCTGGTCATTTGTCACCGCGGCAATATGTCACCGGTAGCGGTGGGACAAGAACACCGTCGAGGTTCGGAGGGGTTGGATCTCATATCCTGTCACTCCTTGCAGCGAGCCATTCTTCATGTCGCCGCTCAGCCGTCTCTTGACCGCTGACATTTATATATCCTGCCTGTGATGTCGGCCTGTGCACCCTCCTGCTTCCCGGCAGCACTCAACAACCCGCCCTTAAAACTACTTAGTAACAAAAACAATTACATAATATTTAAACCAAAAAACTGACAAACTGAACAATATTATGGGTATGCGCCATTGCAAGTGATTGCATATATTCACAAAATTGTTGAGATTGTTACACACCTCCAATGCAAGAAACATTTCAAAGCGCATGCGAAATACTGTTCAGGCTTAGAACATAAACTCAAAATGAAATCCTGTCTGATAAATGTTATTATTCCTACGAACTAACAGCGTAACATTTCAAAATGAAAATTTTGCTGATTTGAAATTTGTTCACACTAAAAATTCTTACTAACTATATAATTTATACCTAACACATGCCTCCGAAATACGCAGAAACAATTTAATCGCGTATTTCCCGCAATTTTTAGAAATACGGAAACATATTACAATTAGAAATTACTTCGCCCCTTCTAAATTTCATACTGAGTGTATTTTCCTGACGGTGTCTACTTCATTACTTCTGCGGAATTCAGGAATTGACTGTTCTTTCCGTGCGACATACGCCAGCGAAAAATTCTGCAACATTCTTACTTGTTCTTTCCCCTCTTCATCTAACCTGTTTTCAACTCGCAATGTCATTAGACTACGTCATCACTATGTAGTCAGAATTCATCATCATCAAACATCCGAGATGAACAATCGGCCACGCAATTCACCGTCCCTTGGATGTTTTTTACATGGCAAAGACATTAAGTTAAGCGAAGTAATCATCCGGCAATCATCCCTGTGGCTTCAATCTAAATGACTGATATGAATAGTAAACTCAAAGCATTCCAGTGAGTCATTAGGTTTCTCCATTCCGTATATAGCTGTAACACTTCCGTTTACGTAAACTGTGTAACATCTGTTCTCTGTTCCGTGGGGTCATGTGCAATAAGGGCTAAGTGTACTTTCACAACCTGAAATAATACTGCTCATAGAGCTTTAGAGTTCGTATCAATTAAATTCCGAGTTAAATCAGGACTCTGCTGTACACTTGGAGATGACATTTTCTCTTTTAATTTTCTAAACGCCTTCTCTTGTTCGCTACTCTATAGAAAGTCGAATCCATTTCTTTTTAAAGCGTAAAAAGATTTCACTAAGAAGGCAAAACTCACAATAAAACACAAACCATATCTTGAAAACACTGAACTCCCCATGTAATTTTAGGACTCTAAAAGTTTACCACGGATCATTTTTTTTTCTCGGGTCAGTCAGATATCACAAACCGTAAATCCTCAGAATAAAGTGAGCCTATGTGTGAACCCCCGCGATCTCAAGGTTTTTGGTCGGCCCTGCTTCACGTAATGCATCATACAATTTGCAAATGTTTTAGATGATCCTCGAAACTCTTACTGCACACACATACATCAACATAAGTAAAAATATTCGTACTTATACGTTCCTGACCTATCTACACTAAGTCATCTTGTTCTAACAAACGCTGTTTTGTGAAAATATGTATATTTTAATCTAAACAGCAGAATACCTCCTTTAAATTTCACGTGGAAGTGTTGAAGATTGTTTTTTGAAAATGTTGAGCTAATTATTGACAGCTAGATTTTCTTTAGGTCGACAAATTACCAAAAGTTATAAAATCCTTTATTTATCAAATTAGGCTTCATAGTAAATACTATTTTCAGTACATCATCTACCTGACAGTTTAACTATATCTGCTCCATTTTAGAATTTATAAAATAGTGTTCCCACAAGCTGTGTAAATAAGAAACCGTGCTCTTGAACCATTAGTGTGCGGTAAGGAGGGCACAGGTGTAAATATTACCCGTTCAAATGTGTGCCTTTCTTGCCGTTTTAGTTGGCGTTAAGAGGATACACGCCTATCAACAGTAGCTTAGTCCCTCTTACCATCTTCAGTGAACGGCAAGAATTACGCAACTCACGTGAGATACATACGGTTCCTTATCGTCCACCAAAGAAATAACATCCGCGACATTGCTTGCGGACCACGGTTCACATCAGGCAGTCTTTTCCACGTATTCTGCCCCCTGGGGTGACAAAAGCTAGTATCTATCGACATGCGGGGAACTGACCGTACAGACTTATCAACAATGCTGATGCTATTCCCATCAGCAATGCACATTTCAGTGACTCTAGTTGAAGGAACAGCTGGAAACACAAACACAACAAACTATTACAAAGTACCGCACCTAGCCTACGTGCTACAGTTAATGTTCCAAAAACATTACTAACAAACACATAAAATATTCAACATATTACACATTTTATTACTGTAAGGAACAAGTTCCACACAACGTTCTGGTAAATATTGTGAATCGCTACTCATCGTGTACCGGCTAAACTTATTACTTAAAAGGGTAAATATTAAGAGTAACTACTCATGCGAAAATTAACAAAAAAACTGCACAAATGTATTAATTATGGTTTATTACGTTGAATAATAACAGTAATTAGTAGTCGTGATTAATAATAATGCTTACTTTCTACCAATTCGATAGTGGGGAGGGCTATGAAGATTAGGGAAATTGTGGGGTAAATACACGTATACAATAACCGTAATAAATAGGCCAAATGTATTATTTACAATTAATTTCAGTTAAATATAACCGATATAAATAGCTGCCTGCAATAAATACACGTGCATTACATTATATAGTGGTAAAGGGATGTACACATCTTAAATCGTTTAAAAGTACGCTAAATATTACGAATAAGAATATAAATAGTTTATGCACAATAACTAGAGCCAGTGATTTTTGGTGAAAAGAATTCTGCAACAACTTGTTTCAATGCCTTATGTGCACACCTGCAAGTTTGGTTCGTGGTTACTGGCAGAATATAATAACGCAGAGGCGTGGCTCATTTGACTGCACCAACCAGAACAATGTTATCGCGACACTACACGTCCGTTATTTGCGGGTAGGACCCCGAGACGCCGAAAGTTAAAAACTTCCAATCACTGACCATGAAGCAGATAAAAGGTGTTCACATCATAAGGCATTGAAACAAATTGTTGCAGAATTCTTTTCACCAAAAATCACTGGCTCTAACAATAACACACACAGTTTAAACTCATTCTACCACCAAATTAAGGCGCCAAAAATAGTTACTGAAGTCAATTCGAATTTTTAGCATATTGCACTAATGTACTAGTACATACCCATTAAATTCACGTTGTAGGCCTATTCATGTTGAACAGTAACACAGTTGAAAACACATCCTAACCTATCACGTTTCTACGGCTAGTATGTGCGTCGACATGCTATCCTACTCAATGAACGCATACCCGACAGGGACTCAAGAGATGGCGCGCGGACAGCACAGACACTAGCGCTTTACGGCTGCCGACAAAGTTACAACACAGCTTCAGTAGACTTCTATAGAGTGCCCAGCCCATGGTCTACTGATCCTCCTTGTGTTAGTTAAGTTACGTTGGGAACTTGTTCCCTCGTGCCGTGCAAGGCGTCTGCCGTCATGTGTTTGGCGTTCGTGTGGTTGTAGATTCCTTTAATTTTTTTTCTAAATTCTCTTTTCGACTGCACTATCCATTGTCAAGGCCACGCTCTTTAATTTTGCAGTGGTTTAGAAAATATTTTTTTAATGCAATTTAATCCCTATATCAAAAATTCATTCTTACAGTTTTAACACTTCTACGCCTTCGTTTGTACCTAAATTTTTTCTTTTGCAATAGACCAAAAGGATTTTTAGATTTCTGTCCCTGAAATACCACATGTTTTGTTATCAAAATAAGCCCAAATGAAGCAAAATAATATTTTGCTAGCAAACAGTACTTTATTTTGAAAAACGGTCTGGCAAAACTGTGTATCGTATGACTGTACACAGTTTCAAATTTTTTTTCAAAGTATTTGGTTAAAAAATATTAGAGTTATTTGCAATTGATTAAAATAAATGAATGATCATAGCCTTAACAATGTTTGGGTGAGGTAAATATCCGGTAATGTTTCATGGATTTGTGTAATTGTGTTTCTTGATGACGAGCGCCGCAAAGACCCGTTGGTCGAGTAGCTTTAATGATTCGGCGTCTCTATTCACTGTATTTGCACTGTTTTGAAATTTCTCTGCTACCCTTAAAAATGTATGCACTGTACAGCTTTAACAGTCTGTTTGATGAGTAGCTTAGATGATTGTAAAATATTTTGTGCGTGTTATACTTTATATCTCCTTATATTTTTTATTTTACATTGTCGCGAGCATCTTGTACGTTTTGATACAATTTAGATTATGTATCTTATTATTATCACTGAATGGGAATCCATTTTACTTGTGATAACTTCGGGTATGTTTTGTATATGCATTTGTTTTTTGTTTTTGTTTGTTTTGTAATATGATTTTTTCTACATTCTTGAGCTTTCTGCATTTCTGCTCTTTCAGGGTCTATAGAATGCAATGTATAAAAACAAAATTAATTAATTAACGGTTTTCTGCACCAAGTCTACGAAAAAATAGGTCACGAGGTACAATATTTTTGTTTTCAAAATAAAACCAGTCAAATACTGACATTGTGATAGCTTTAAAAAGATGGAAAAATTTATTTGTGAACGAAACAATAATTTTTGCTTTACGGGAACAAAAAAAAAGGATCGAAAAACAAAAACTTATATACTTCTGTAAATTATACCATGTTTAAATAACATTCATTGAAATGCAATACTATGCTTGCTCTAGCGATTTCGTCCACATTTTGATCTGAAGTATCGTAGTTGGTGGAACGTTCTCCTACTGTTTCTGAGTGGCACTAAATGCGCGCCCAGTAATATCTCTATTATTTATTACTTTTGACGACCCGTAATTTAACATTCGTTTGGAATATTCTATCGGTAAATTTTTCTGAGTGAAACTGATTACACGAGCTGTTAGTGAAAAAAAACTAGTCATCTGCTACTATCACTTTCTGACTGGAAATTCGTTCGGTTAAGGTCAATTATCTCTTTCTTCGATGAGTGCGTTGTATGAATGTAAAACTTTTTCAGGCACTTCGATCGAATATTATTTATTGTTCTTCTGGTGAGCGCTTAACAAGTTACCCCAGAAAACTGACGGGATGCAGGGCAGTGCGTACCTTTATTATTGTTAAAGGTGTCCTTAATTTACAGCGCAGTGTCGTGCAATCTTACAATGACTCAAAACCAGGAAAAATACGTCATTAGTCAGCCGAAATCTTCAGAGGTTTGTATGCTATTTTTTTATTTTGCAACTGTGACTAATAAACCTAGCTACTTGTCTAATTTTTTTAAGTACCGGTACCATATAAAATATCATTTTGACTCAACCCAATTTTTTACTAAGGAAAACGTATCAAAATAAATTTATTTAAATTGTCATTCAAAAGTATTCTTGTTCAATAACTTATGCAATTTTGTTAAGTAAACGTTGACTTTATATATATATTTTACAATCTTATTTTGCAGACGACGTAGATTTCACAATTGAATATTTTATGTTACTGCTAACAGTAGGCCAAGGGATTCTGCGAAAAATTTTATTTTTTAAGTTAAAAAGGAGACTTAGTAATCAAACAATGTGTATTCTAATAAATTAGTATTGGGTTAAGGGGCCAGATTACTGGAATAATCGGGTTGTAGGTCGTACGAGTCACTTTATAATGATAGTTTTGTAACAATCTGTAAGTTTATTGTATAAGCGCACGCATAAGTTGCATTTTTTAAACACAAACGCAATTAAAAATTATGTATTGTCTATAAAAATTTATAATAATTGGAGGATATATGGTTCAACTTTTAACTTCCTATATTTTGTTAGTATTTAATTGTTTTTGGGAACACACTGTGTTCTTTTTAAGTAATTTCTAGTCATATTGGATTCTCCTCTTTAATTCTAGAAATTATAGCCGAACGTGAAAGTCACATTCAGTTTGGTCGCCAGTATATGGCTGACGTGTAACTGAAATGACAGAGCACGAACATTTACTCGGTCAGCGCCATACGTCCAAGGGAATCGCTGCAAGTCTGGGATATTTGTTTTTAATACTCACAAATTCTCTCTTTCAAAGCAATGTGGTGATAGAAAATGTGGAAAACATTTATTTTTTGAAGGTTATTTGGATCACTGAATTGTTTTTTTTTTTTTCAGAAGCGATGATAAATAAATGTGGATAATAGTCTTGGGTTAGCTACTGCTTTAATTTTGCGTGTTAATTATTACACCTTCAGCAGCTAGAAGGTCATATAAACTTTAATACTAGTAATACTGTTACTCTCAGTAAATTAACTTACAATAATATATATTCACATTTATCATTATTCGTTCGAGCTAATACATATGTGACGCCAAAAATTACTTAACATTTCAGAGATACCAAGTAAATAATTTATGTCTTCGCGGTCCATGTTTAATGATACACTTATAAAACTTTGAATAGTATTTTCCAAATGCACAGTTTAGGAGCCGCAATCAATTTCGTAAATATTTGATCTTAGATAGTGCCATTTGTTGTCTACTATATCAAAAAACTATTACCTAGTGCTATTCAGATTATATATTCAGAAATTAAGTGACTTTCACATATTTTCATGCTCAAGCTAAACATAACATGAATAGAGACATGTGTGGTTTATATTTGATAAGAACAGAGGTACCAAGAAAGTGGTATGATTCTGACGGCAGCACACAAACTTCTACTGAGATGGGATTGGCTGCCTTATCGCCCAGTGGGAGGTTACAAACGGGTCAAGTGTGAATTTGACGGGAAAACTTCGGTAAGACGTTACTTAAATAATTAACGAATGCAATACAAATTCAACTTTTAAACTTCTGAAATTGGGGTATACAACTTCATGAGCCCTCATTTAAGAAACCGAGGTTGCCAATTTTAATAAAAATTTTAACATGAAACTGTAAGCAATTTGTTAAAATTAATTATGACACAGCGTCACTAAATAAACAAATGTTATGTTTAAACATTCTCAGGTGAACCCTATTTTGGTTAAACCTCGTGTTACACAAAAAAATTAAATCAAATAGACTGATACGTAGGCAATGAGCAAAACAAAAACCAGTGAACTAAGGCATTTTTATACAAGAATTGTTGAATCGGTTTATCTCCCTTAGTGACGCACTAAATGAGATTTACTTATATTTTCGTCAAAATATTCGTAAAGAATAGCTTGAATGAGCTTGTAGATAGAATTAATAATAACCGTGTATATTCAGTGACACCACTTTTTTGCGTATAGTTTCGTTTCGTTAGATTGTTCCTTGTACTTATATGCCTCACACATCACAGGTGTTTAATAATTTATTTGTAAACCTATGCTCCTCCTAAAATTATTGTTTGAAGGTTTATGTTACATAGATAATTAAGGTTAAGTGACGCAACGCTACATCATAGTATAATTAAGTGGCGTATGATGTACATTAAGCCCAATATTGATACAATCAGTACCCTTCACAATGGATGAGGAAAGTTGGGGAGGGAACGGGGAATAAATATCTCAGATGAGTTACAAAGATCTTGGTGTAAGCACTGCAACTTGTGGTTGTATATTTGTATTCGCTTTACATGACACGCTTCATCAATGTGATTATGTACTCTAACAAAATATTTAGAGACCTGTATGTAGCCTACGTATTTTGTATCAGTTAAAGCTGCTTCTAATAATAAAATTTGCTGCAAAATTTTCATAATTTCATAACAGGCCATACTTTACAAGTCATTCTCGGATTGACGTGTTTCGCCAACTCGTGTTTGTCGCACTGAGAAACTATTTCGTGTACGAATGGACCTGAGATTTTGCGATAACGTCATTATGAAGTATATCGTTACATAAAAGTGCCAAATAATATGTAATAATTTTATAACGCGAGTTTTACAGGTCTCAGTTATTTTGCAATAATATAACTGTACATCAGTTGTGGTCAATATTTTGTGACTCACGCCTCGTCCCTGCACAGTACCAGTTCGTCAATGTGGGCGGCGAAAACTACTCGCTTATCTTGAATTTCATTTAGAGAGTTCATTCCGCGCAATTTAAAAACCTCTCGCCCTGTTTCTTCTTTCTCTCCGTATCAAGGCGAAACAAGTGGTCGCGACGAAGCAAGAAAACGTGTAAAAAAAGAAAGGGTGTGGGCCTGGAGGGGTTGGTGAGGTAAAGGAAGTAAATTGCATAATTCCGCAATTAACATTCAAGAAGAAAGCGGAGAAGTAGAGACCCACTTTGGCGGGCCGCATGCGCCCAGCCCACCTTGCCGTAGACTACTCCTCTTGGTATTCCGCCCGTGCGGCCACTCATTCTTCGCCGTGGAATGGCCCATTCCTCCCGCCGGCCGTGTCTCGAAGCCATGAACAACAACGGCGCAGCGAACAAACATGATTTACCTCGCACATCAGGTGGCCTTTATTCTTATTTCGTAGCCGTCTCGCGACGTCGTAATTGAAGCAGTAAGTTGTGCAAACCCGCCCGCCGGGCAGAGAGAAAAACCCTTCCGCAAGAGATTTGCGTGACTCGTGTCCCGTATACGTATCCAGCGGCTCTCGGGGCTCCCGTTTGGAATACCACTAGGATGCTGAAAGCCATGAGACAAAAGAAAATACATATGTTTTAACTTTCTGATGGACCGTGACTTTTCTTTCTTTGAAGAAAACTATCGTGAGTTTTGTTCTGGTATACGACTGCATTTTACACTGAATGTTGCCCAAACGCGTCTTTGCGGGAGTATTTAGAAAACTTTGTCGATGAGTTTAGTATGTTCACGTGGGTCGCTGAACCCTCGCATATCTGCTTAGGTCCTAGTAGAGAGTAAAAGTCTTCCAAAACACAGGACTTAACATGTAGCCACCACAGTTCGCCAAGAGTCACGAGGTAACAAACTAATTTTTAATCTGTACTAAGTTGGAAAACTTCAATTATGCGTTAAAATTATTTTTTTAACTTAAAAGGCTAATTTCGCTGGCATGTTAGTTTAAAATATATACTATACTTATTGAATAAACTACTATTACTGCCTACACCACCTCAATGCTCGCAATACTGACTGACTAGGAAGGTGCCGCACTTTTTGAAAATCATGTTTGTCTGTAACATTATTCTCGGCTATTTTTTCACTGTAAATATAATGCTGAGTAACAATCTCACATTAAATATTTCATAACAAATTACTACCCTATTAACATCCACACTACTTTACCACCTACATATGAGGCGGCATTAAATTTATCAATGTATTTCATTTTGGCACACAGATTCTCTAAATGATATTCTGTACAAACTTCAACATATATGTAGCTTGTGTTTTACAGTAGGATTTAGCCCCCATGTCAAAACTGTTTGCGATTGAGGAGTGCATAACGAACTGAGCGAACTGAAGATAAAATGACACAAGTTCAGATGAAGACGTTAGTACGGTTGCAGAATTAACTGTGTAAATGGATAACTGCGACACATCACGTCAGTGATTTGCGGGTTTAACCTCCGGACGTTGTATGTTAAGGCATCCAATCACTGACCACAAATCAGATATGCAGGTGCGAACTTAAGGCACTGAAACAAAGTGCTGCAAAAATCTTTTCGCCAAAACTACCGGGTCCTAATTATAACATAACAACATGTGTTTATGGATATAACTGGTGTATGAAAAGAAAGGATATGTCAAAACAAGCGCTAGCTAGAAGTAGTCGCTGTTAGCAACAATGCACGTTTACATATACATCACCGTATTACAGAATATAGATAACTACACGTCAAGAATTACTGCATTAATTTCCGAACGCTGTATTGCACTTGTATGATTACCGTGAGCTTGTAGGAATATACATCATATTTCTCAGAATGTTCCAAATGAATAAATCCAGTACTGTAAAATTCAGATCTCTGGATGTATAAGGTCCATAATAAGTGACGTTATATTCAAAGAAGGACACACACGCTCATTTTCACTCATGCTATCCTTAAAACGTGGAAAATTATGGTAGTACAGTGTTCTGCGTTATTAAACTTGTTCGCAAGCTTTTTGAATGTTTACCGTCGGATGTCAGTATCAAAGTTGTGATTGAAATACGAGATCAATATCGTGGTGTCCTGAAAATAACGCCAAACTCCAATTCTTTCACCAAGAAGAAGAATCATTTCATGCACACTAAGAGTTCTAAATAGTTCGAAGCCGTGTAATTCTGACAATTAACGACGCCACTGAGGTGGAACCTACCTTCGTATAAGAATCCTTATGTAGTCAGAAATTCCCAGATGTCACTTACTAACTTCTGGGCCCTGTTACAATTAACTGACATTTCGCCTTCATGATTATGCAATTGTTACACAGTGGTAACGCAATACGAATAAATGTTTGCAGAGTTTCGCTGATCTTTATTTTTGAAAACTCCCACTCTCAGTGATTTTGGCGAAGAAGCAACCATTTGTTTCTCATCCATGCACACTTGCACGTGGCAATTTCGGTTGTCCTTTCTGTACATCCAAATATATTTCGCTTGTTGCCAGTTTCATTGACAAATATTGAAACTTCAGACCCTTTCAGGTGGTTACCAGCCTCCAAACCGTTCGGAAATGTATCTCTGGCACTCTTCGATGACCTACTTTGTCCATTATGTGCAGGCGGCAAGAAGATCAAATACCCTGCTGTTACTTAAGAGGGCGTGGTACATAATTCAAAGCTAAAAGCATTAATTTATAACTGTGGGTTTCTTAAACCCAATTTGCGAAAATTTAACAATAGCAATCCAAGACAATATATATAGCCAACGTTTTAAGCCAAATGGTTTCCAGTGTTACGAACTTCTGAAGCACAATCTCTGACGCCGGAACCGCGTATATTTAATTGCGGCGCAAGAGATCACGCGTAACGAATTAGTAATTTTGGATAAATTTTTACTCACAAAGTTGGCAAATACCATTATCTAGGATTGTCATTGAGCATTTGGCTTTGAAAAAAGCGTAGAAATCAATAGACGTTTTCAGCGTTTATTTATCTGTCCGCACTCTTAATGTCGACCTATACTGTATCGAAATAAACATGAACAAGAACCACGTACGTTAAACGGAAGGTATACAAACTCACACCTACAGCATACGTCCATACAATTAGCATTGTATTGCTGAATCGTCCATATGCTCACGCTTACCCACCCAAGGACTTGAGTGATGGGGTTCCACATCACATTTCCTCACAGCATGAAGACCAAAAGTATGATATTTAAACGAGAACGTCAGGGGCCGAGAGCTAGTGAAACATACCTACATACAATTTCATACATAAGAAGGATGCTCTATGAAAACTGGATTCAAAATTATTTGCAACATATATTTCGTCCCTACTTATTTAATTAAATAAGAAATTTAGCACGTTCGATTGGCAGCATATTGGATCGACCTACCTGCCTATACAGAGCTAGATGTTCAATCATCAGTATCCGTAAGACGTTGGCGTCTTTCATTATGCTAATTCGTTAGTTTACGTTGCACTAATATATAATATTTCCAGCACAGTTTCAGAAACAGTAATCAAGTAAAGTGATTTTGTGATGTAGTTATACTTTCTAGACGATTTGTAAACTTTTAGCATATTTATTCTTAATTAATTTCGACAGGCATAGCTATCAAAATTAAATTGATATTTAGTCTTACATCGCTTCTCATAGACATAAATTGAAAACTTCATTTTAATCTACCTTTTTTAAATACTTGGCTGATATAATAATTCGGCTGTCGTTCTGTTTGCAGTGTTTTGTTGCATAATTTCTATAGGTATAATTTTAAATTCCATACACACGTAGTATCTTTCAAGAACACCCAACCTGTTTAGTTTCTTTTTAGTAGTAGGTTTGCAAGTACTTAAGGTCATTGGTTTACTATTGTAAGTTCTATTTTTGCAAATCCTGGTACGCTAACATTGTAAAATGAGATTATTGCGCTTGCTCGATAATTGATTACAGGATGAATAGAAACTGCACCCACAAACTGCGTGAAATGATTCCTTGTGAAAAATAAAAAGAACAATATATTTTTTTGCAAACAATCATCGTAAAAGGGCGACAGAAGCCCTTGTAATATGAGGTGTGTACGTTTGTAAGAGATAAGAAAGGAAAGTTAAATTTAATTACGTCTCTCCGTACATTATATCTTTTTACCGAGAGCGTAAACCAAAGAGCATTCTTTCAGTTCCACCTCTCACCATTATGAAAATAACAGGAGAGGCAACCTTCTTATTGCATTCGTCTTTCTTATCCCCTATATAGAATTGCAGCGTTTCTCGCAAGTCCTTTTAAAATTCGTACAACTTTTTTTAAAGTCATTAGATAATTTATTTTCAAAATGTACGGTTACAAATTATGTATAGTGGAATCTATGTAGCGAAACTTAAGAGCCCGTGTAACTTATGGTGTATGTTTTCTTCATTCCTTCCTGATTAAAAAGTTGGCAAGGTTTAACTGAAAATATTTAAATAAGGGCGTAGCTAATTACTTTACCGTTCATTACGTACATTGCATAAAAAATTAAAGCTTAACTTATGAAATAATTAAGCTAATTTAAATTTTAAGGTAAACATTCTCTCACCAAATAATAAACACTAAATAACTCCTAGTAACGATTTCATCCAATACTACGCATCTAATAGTAAGATGTATTGTTTCTATAAAGAAACATTGCTGGTTATCTGTCGCAACCTTCAATTATTAAACGGAAATGTATATTATTAACAATAGAGGTGACGCAGACTCTTAACAGTTTGGTCTACTAGCAGGACGTAATAAGATGAGTTTCGTTTGTTAATAACGTCGTACATTTATCATTTAGCAAGATACTGCTAGCTAAACAAAACAATATCGTATATATTACTGTCAGGAATTACCGTACCATATCCTCTGTATTACGTTCACTGCATAGTTATACCATTGTTATAAAACGAACAAAAAGTTTTGAGATAAGACCATTTCTGTTTAATGCCTTTCACAATCTTGTTAGATAAAGTGTTAAATTGGAAGTCTAATAACGCGCATTAAAATGCTTAGCAAAAATTGACATTATAAGTTAGTACAGTAATTGTCCAGCCAAATTAGGATTTTGTTTTCTGAAAATTGTGGGAACACTGTATTTTTTAAAAATTCACTGTGGGCACCCCAAATAATAATAAACTGAGACTGCACAATTTTCTGAGTTGAGCTTCACGTACGATGGCCGATAAACCAAGAAAATTTTGCTCATTTTCAGGTCTTCGAAAATGACTAGAAAACCAATGATTTTGGGCAGATGGTCGTCAGAAATTATAGAGCATGAAATTCTGCATCAAGTGAGTATAAACAATTTTAAATTTGATCAATAAGTGTGGTCAAAATCGGTAAGCAAAAGTAGCCGAATTATACCATTTTGTAAGTTTTTGAAGGAAATTCGTTTTTTTTTTTTATTTCTATAACTTTAGAAACCGGAAATATGTTCGTCTAATATCTGTTAAAGTTCTGCGTGGATTTATTTAAAAAACATTGTTCTGCAATGTTCTGTAATATATGTTGTGTATACATATATATATATATATATATATATATATATATGTGTGTGTGTGTGTGTATATATATATATATATATA
>PNEQ01024383.1:59573-71249 GCA_003012365.1 Medauroidea extradentata | reverse complement strand
GCAGTTAAATTTACTAAACAAAGATTCACTTTACAGAAAAACTAAGCCCCTTGGAAAATTTCTGTTACGGTTAAAGTAATATAAAAGAAAATATAATTTTTTATTTTTAAAAAAATTAGATTTTTGTATGTATGGGCAAAAATCTGGTGAAAAGAAATCATCAAAATAAATGTTTCATTGTAAAATTCAAGAGAAACCAATGAACTTAATGCTAAAATTATCAGTGTTTAAAAATTACTGTCTTTCAAATAAAATAACCAAGATGTAACAAAGAATTGAATACAAGAATCATCACTACAACATGTCGTCTTCGTTTGGGAGAAGACGGGCTGGGAGTACCCTATCCTAAATGTTCCCACATTGTAAAATCTCTGTGTTTGCATTCAGCTCCTCAATTAGGAGAGGATCTAAAGTCAAACTATCGTGGATGAAGTCGACTTCCTCCTCATAGGAAGAGACGTCAGCTTGAAGACATTAGTCCTCAGATAGGGAATTTGTACAATTCTGTCCTTTGTATAGGGTGCAGATGACAGAGCATTTGATTCCAGCATTTCGGTAAGAACAGAATGCTCGATGTCCTTTTCCACAAGAACATGTAGTCTCGTTTAGTGATTCTTGGGGTGCTACTATTTGGTCCGGAAGGAGACTGTGTTTGATGGTCTTCCAGCCTCATTGCTGCGGATTGAGGAAGCTGTTTTTCCAAACTTGCACCTGGAAGTATACCCTTAGGGAACGCTGGCGAGCAACTATCTCAGTTGGAGACAGACATGCCAAGTTGAAATGACTTTTTGATAGTGCCCTCTGGAAGGTTTCGAGACTTATCTCATTCAGTGATTAGAAACTGCGACCTGTGTACAATGTCACAATAAACTTGGATCCTGCCTCAGCAATCTGATCAGGTGCAGCATCAGGATCTAGAAATGCAGCACTGTTCTCTGAAGACCTGTGTTTTTCTCAAATGACGGGCTTAGAAACCAAGGGGTATCCGTGCATTTTCATGAAACATTAATTTAGTGCACATTTTGGTAGTTAAAACGTAAAGTTAATAATTTTGTGGCCGAGAGGTTTGTGTGACACAGTCTCGTGGGCCATTATTTGGTGGTGTTTTACAAAAACAGCTGTCATAAAATATTATGTTAGTGTGAGAAGTGAAGATCTTATCAATGTCCCTTACACACGTTGGCTTCTAAGCTCTTCAAATGATTTGACGATTTTGGTTTTCTCACGTTGGAAAATACAGATGTGCTGACAAGACCACTGAATGCGTGAAGGAATAAAATATTCTTCTTTGCTTCATAAGACAACTTACATTGACTAGGACTGTACATCATATTGTCTTGATGTCATTACCTAGGCTTCAATAGGAATATATTGTATACAGGTTCTGGCTGCTCCCGCGCAGTCAGAAGAACCAACAGACCAATTTCTTGCACATATTGACAACAGTTCCACCTTGTCCAGCGAGATCAAATGCATTGCTGACAATCGTGGGGTCTGCATCCTCAACTGCTTGCTTAACACTAACATTTTGAGCTGTCTATTTATCAGTGAGCATTGCTACCAGACACATTTTACTCTGGTAGTTTTACAGGAACAATAATTGTGGCATTTAGACGCATTCCGAAACCACAGATAGCTTCCTTTTACAGACAGTTCTCAACCATTTTCACGGGTTGGGTTACACTTGCCCCAAAAATACACTTACCCGAGTTGAACTTACACTTACTACTTTGAGGTTAATACTAATTTAATTAGATTTCCTCAATGGGGCCATCTGCATAATAAAGATATTTGTGTATCAAATGCAACATGAATAACGCTAAAATTGGTTAGTAGTGTTTTAATTAGTCCACTATGAACTTAGGAAGGTATGTGATCGACATACTGTTTCCAAAGCTACAGAAGTAAAAAAAAAAAAAAAAAAACTTTATTTCCTTTAAAAAAACTTCAAAATAATATAATTTGACCACTTATGAGAACCGATTTTTACCATGCTTATTTATAAGTTTCAAAGTTTTGATACTCATTTGATGCAGAATTGAATGCCCTACAATTTGTCATCTGCCCAAAATTACTTTGTTTTCCAGTTATTTTCGAAAAGCTACAAAAGCAGCAAAAATTTATTCGTTTCCTAGCATTAGTTTTTAAAGCTCCACTCAAGAAATGGTGCAAACTCAGTTTACTATTATTCGAGATACTTGCAATGAACTAAAAATATTTCCGAAAATTTTTGGAAGGTTTTTCAATTTTTTTGGCCTAATTTTACTAGGCTATAATGCGTAACATGAAAATTTATTCTGCTCACCTAACTTTATATAATTAAGTTATGATGGGTTTTTCATCCACTGCCAATGGACATTTTAATAGTGATACTGTACCGCTTAAGTTAATTTTTATTAAGCAAAAATATCTGCAGGTTGATGTTGATTTTTATTCGTATATATTTACTTAGTCAACTACGAACCTAATTTCATTACGCTTAAAAAACTGGTAAGTTTTTTTTTCCAGTGCAGGTAAAAGCAAAGTCGGTGAATGATAGTTTACTGCGCAGCGACCCTCAGAACATACAGCAGTTTATCATAAATAATTTATGAATTTGTAGCAGATTGCTGTGATTACTATTCGCTCCATTTCGAATTCATCCTTATAAACTGAATTTTACGAATGTAATATTGTATTCGAAATTAGTTAATTGAAGTGTCGGTAGAATGAGTTAAAATGTTTACCAGAAGACATTTATACGTGAAATCCACTTACAATGGTAAATTTTTTTTTAGAACGCTGGTCTTAGTAAATCACATCTGTTAGTTATTCAGGCTTGTCAGGAAACGGCTAAGAAATGACAGTACCGCATGCTGCTGGCAGTTGCGGAACGACGTCACGAAAGCTGAGAACTAAAATTGGATATCTTACAGACGGCCCCTTGCAGGCGCTGCGCTCTGTGATAAAGGACCAAGTGACACGAGACGTGATGAGTGGCGTAGCAATGATTGATGAACAGCTGTTCTCTAAACATCCATAGATTAAATTCCCCCCACGCATGCGCGTAACAATGTTTTTTCCATCTTCTTTTCTTACTTCTCTTCTTCACGCAGCATTGCAACGTCTCGAGAGACGTCTGTCCCTAGAGTTATTAACCACTTGGGAAATAGAACGGAAGTGGAACACAAAGAAAACAATATAAATGACCTTTATGTCCAAGAGTAGTGCTTTCTTAGACAGTAACTGGCAGTGTTATAAAAATAAACAGTGCAGACGTTACAGCTAATGTTGTTTCGCTGAAATATATAAAATAATACGTGAAAGCTACAATGTTAATAGTAGGTTGTGAAAGTATCTTACGTGTGGCAAGCCCTGTGGAGTTAATTAAGGAGTGAAAATTACTCGAGAGACATAATAGTATAAATTCACTATCTGGCCAAGTTTTATGTTTTTTGTGACACTAACTCCTCTCTGTATCCAGATGTAAACACGTCTAGTGAAGGCAACCAGCAAGGAATTTTATACACAACAGTAGGCCTATATATTGGTATGTATGTATGCACTCTATTTGTTGGGGCGTTGCCCGAGTCTACACTTTGACCGGAGTTACAGTACATGATCCCTGGACCAGCGCTTTCTTAGAGACCTTACCAAGTACAATACAGACTAACACTGTGTTATTTATCATGAAAAGGGCGCGTAATACAATCTAGAGACGTGAGGTAGATTTGCTAAATATTTGATACTTATTTTATATATTAATGTTATTACTTTTCTGTTAACATAAGTGTGCTATTATTTATATGTTTGGTGTACTTGCTGTTTTGCATACATAATTTATATTTAACTGTCGCAAAACATTTTATTCACCGATATACTAAAAGATTTTCTTTGCATTTATGTGTTGGCAGAGTAAATCTTAAAAACGTAATATTGTGTGTTATTTGATCACTTGATGTGGAAAAACAAACAAATACATTGCTACAAACTTAGTTTACAAATTAAACTCAACACATTTTATTGGTCCATTAACAGGAAATATTTTGGGTAGGCCTACATATAAAATATTTGTATTTTCTTATTGGCGAAATAGAAACATTTCATGAACTGCTGTACCTTCCATAATATACACATCCAAAGCAAATCATAAAATCATTTGTTGTAAATACACGAATTTAAACTCAAGTTATTGGTGTTGGGCCCGCTATTGTATCAAGTACGGTGTTCTATTTTCTCTCATTCTGAATATCAGTGTTTGTTGAGAAGTATGTGGTTTAAAAGCAGCCCAAGAGTAGGACTGAGCACTTACCGATTCTTATCGACAGTTGTCAGCTTAACAGACATCATTGCATTTAGACATGCACACGAGACAAAGTGCATCGATATATCGTTCGTTCACCAATCACAAATCGATAAGTTCGTAATCGAACCGTTCGGGATTGAACGATTTTTTCCAACTATTCCATAGGAGAAACGGTGAACTGAAATAACCTCTCGATTCTAAACGACAGTCTTTTGATGTCACAGCATTCATTCAAGTATTGTGATAAAGTATTCCAATACATCGCTCACTAACTTATCGTAAAATGCGATCATGCCCCTGGCGCCGAGCACGAACATTACTGAACGTCACGATATGCGCCAAGTGCTAGCGAAGCACGTATAGGCAGTTCGGGATAAACTGAGCATTCAAATAAAGCCCTGCTAAATTTCTATTTTCAGCCAATTCGTATCTTTCCGCGCGTAAGGGGTAACGACCGGAAATGTCTTACCTCTCTGGACACGTCACTTGATGTCTGCGCGTGTAAGATAAACTGTGTAGTCGGTAGCAACCTACATAGTTTGGTTAAAAAAAGTTTATTATTGATACAAATTATAAATATGTCGACTTAAGTTGATTTAATTTCAGTATTGTTGTGTTTAAGAAGGAAAATACACGGAACTACATTCAGCAATTCGCTACCAACCGTACAACGAGTGAAGTAACTATTGTTTAATGTTAAATTATATACAGTAACAGTTAGTGATTTTTTTATGTTTAAATCTTTACAGGTCACTTTGTCCCGAACGACCTATACCACAAATGGTGAGCAAAAACCCTTTTCCAGAGTGTTAATCGTTATGTTTTTGCCGTGTTTTTGGAATAACAAATGTTGATTGGATCAAAATATAAGAAAACTGACGAGAAAAATATCGATGAATGTATTTGGCTAATAACTAGTAAAATTACATTCTGGAACAGACTAATAAGTTAACACACAAACCCGAGCCATTGCTGTACATATTATGAATTTAAATTGCATAGCTAGTAGTTTACGGGACCTTTGTAGTGTTGTAATACCCTGTGTTACAACGGATTATTATAAAATATTTTATATCTCTGTGTATAGGGACTAAGTAATAGTGCAATCAAAATCACGGTGTGGTAAATGTAGTTTCTACACGACTCATGCGGACACAAATTACACTGTTACCATGTTACAGAAATTTCGTATCTATAAATACACTAAAAAACTCCATCCACTATTTGTCGTAAATATTTAATATAATATATAATTCGGAGTCAATATTTCTAGTTGAATACAAAACTTTTTAAAGATATTATTGGCTATTAAGGTATCTCATATTTCTAATTTTACTAACTGCATAAGTACTTTTTAGTTCATCAGTCTGTCACTCACGCCATTCGATACTTGAACGTTTCAATACCTAGCTAGATGGCTTTAACGGACAATTTGCCATGAAAACTTTGGTCAAGAATAACAGCGGACTATGCTCGTTCCCAGTAATGTTACTAACAGTTATTTCCACTTCAGTAACAAAACTATCCCAACGAAATCAAATCATAATGTATTGTAAGTAACTATTTTCTGCTAACGGCTTTCATCACCTGACAACGAAATACGAAGCATTCATACTCAACCCGTTTCAAGGTTCCTCACAATCGCTCCAGTCGAAGGCTGGGATTGTTCCTTAACAAAGGCCATGGCAGAGTCTCCTCCCAGCTCCTGTCATTGTACCAAGTTGTGTGTTACGGTCCACGGTCGTAGAAGAACAGGTCTGGACACTCGCCTGGAAACTTGACCCCCTCGTTGTTTAGCTGTAGTTCACTAAGTTCACGACAATGCTATAGGTTTTTGGCGCTGCTGTCAGGGCGGTCGGCTCAAACTCCGCCCACTTCCTCCCCACTAATATAAACAATTTATCAAAACGTATTTTTTATCAATTTATGAAATATTTCCTTCGTTCACAAATTTAAGAAAAGGCTCCAGCAATCTTTATTTACTTTATGAATTTAACAATGGAAAAAAGTGGGCGGAGTTTGAGTCCGACCGCCCGTAAAACAGCCCCAAAAAGTACGACATTCTCGGTAACTTGACGAACTACAGCCAAACAACAAGGGGGTCAAGCAAAATACATTGGTAGATAGGCGAGTGTCCAGACCTGTTCTTCTACGACCGTGTTACCGTCTCTAAGCCTCGCTGTCGACGAGAAGTAAAACCCACTTACCTTACCTAAACGTGCTACCGAATACAGTGAACAAGGAATGTAACGCTTCACTACGAAGCTATTCTTGAGATATGTAATGTTCGTACTCACGGGTTCAGCTTTCTACATCATATCACATCGTAGTGGCTTTATTAACTGCTATTAAAACAAGAACAGTTGTCGATGAAAAAAACATCATATTTACACTGGTTTCATGTGCGCTTCACATATTACCTCAGAAAACCGACAAACGTATTTAAATGTTCCTTCCCTGATTTTACAAAATCTATTCACTACCAATGTAAGCAGTGCCAAGAAAAGAAATCGTTACCATTGAATTTGAATTCATAAATAAATCAAAAACTAGTGTTACACGTACAGTATTTTCATGGCAAAATAATCAACAAGTTTACGTATGCTTATTTACAATTCAAAATTAACTACTAAAAACTGTGTTTTCCTCTCTCTTTCAACTGTTTTATTTTACTTTATTTTACCAACTATTCCATAAATATTTTAATTTTCCCAGAGTTTCCGGTGGTACCACTAACCTACCCCAACGAAACGACAGTCATGGGGATGCAAGAACGTTACATTAATTTGATTTAAAACTAAACAGTGCTGGCAGCAGCATGACAACGTAAAATACTAAAAATCACCTGAGAAACACAAAAAGTTTTGCATTTTACTACTGTTAAATTCACCTGCCGTACAAATCTCCCTCGGAATACCTGCCAAATCAAATTCACAAAAAAATATACAACGTGTATCCGAAACAAATCGATGAACTTTAACAAGTTAATCCTGAGGGGAAAATAGAATGTTTTATACAGGGAACCCGTGATACAGGTCAAATAGCGAGGACTGTAGACGCTTCCAAAGTTTGAGAAAAAAATTACAAATTATTGTAATATTTTGAAAACGGTTTGCTTGACAGCAACAGTTTTCTGGTTACCAAAATGTGTTATCGAAGTCAATAATAATTTGAGGGATTTGTACATTTAACACACTTCAACCATGTTTAAATGCGTCGCACCCCCTCCCCCCCTCATTTTTGAAAAAAGTACATGACGACAGCAAAAATGTGCTATTTGTGACCAAGACTAATATAACTTCGGTAAATTTAGAAAAAGAAATGTATCTTGCAAAAACTGTCTAAATCTCGTCCTTTAAGACTAATAATTAAATGTTTCATTTCACTGCCTACCAAATATGCAACCCGGAATGACTGACTGCTTGCCACTCCAGTGTTACGTGCGGGCACTTGGTTTGTGGCAACGAGGAATCGTAAGTTGCATCTTGTAAACCCACGCTTCACTGTTTTGCAAGCATCGGCTACATGTCGACATGACAACGTACACCAACGCCGAAAAGACAGACATAGTTCTGCTATATGGTGAATTGAATGGTAATGCACGCACTGCTGCACGATTGTATCACGAGAGATTCCCTGCGCGGAGGCAACCTCATCACGAGACCTTCAGTAGTGTCACCCAGAGACTGCGCGAAACAGGCACGTTTAAAGTGCGAGGTGGCTCTGGTCACCCAATAAATGCACGTGCACCAAATGTGGATGAATAAGTTCTCAACCTTGTGAAGGAAAACTCGTCAACAAGCACCCGCGCCATTGCACCCGGAGTAGGTGTGTCACATTCAACTGTATGGCGTGTTGTTCACGAGCACCTACTGCAATCCTACGATTGTCATCAGCATATTTCGCTCCTCGACATGCGTTTTCGTAGTGGTTCCTGCGTCAGTGCACAGAATATCCAGACTTTACGTCCATCGTATTGTTAACTGATGAAACGACATTTACGCGTGATGGTTACTAAAACAGCAGAACAGTCATATTTGGGACGACATCAATCCTCATACAACTGCCATAGTAGCGAACCAGCATCGATTCTCTGTGAACATCTGGGCGGGTATTGTCGGCGACCATCTCATTGGGCCCTACTTGAGGCCACGCCGATTGAATGGACACATGTACTGCCAATTCCTGCAATTCATTGCCAGAGTTCCTCGAGCATGTGCTGCTTGCGGTTCGGCAACGTATGTGGTTTCAACACGACGGTGCCCCTCCACATTACACACGAGCTGTACGTAATCACCTTAACACGGCATTTCCAACACAGTGGATTGGAAGAGGTGAGCCTATTGCGTGGCCAGTACGTTCTCCAGACCTAATCCACTCGACTTTTTCCTGTGGGGCTCCATCAAGGCTCTGGTGTGGGTACACTCCATTTAATTTTAGGGCAAATGACTTTAGGGCAAACTGTTTTTAGGGCAAATGACGCGCTTCGTCTGGTGTACGCACACCCATCGAGTCGGGGGAAGAACTGCTAGCTAGGGTAATGGCCGTCTGCGACGAAATTCCAGATACACCAGGTGTTTTCGAACGAGTACGCAAGTATTTGATACGCCGGCTCATTAGTTGTAATGAAATGGGAGACCACCAATTCGAACACTTGTATAATTTCTTATGATAGTGCGAAATGACATTGGTAGTGTACAGACGTGCATTAATTTTCTTATTTTATTTCTCGTTAAAGTGAGAGAATCCCACCTAATCTGTTTATGAACGTCAATAATGTTTTGAAACACACAAAGTTGCAGGACGCATTCCACTACGGCGCTGCACGCAGCCAGTCATTCCTGGTTGCATACTCGGTAGGCAATAGAAGTTCTCTGTGAAATCAAACATTTAATGATTAGTGATTACCCTTAAAGGACAAGATTTAGACAGTTTTTGCAAGAGACATTTTTTTTCTAATTTTGCCGAGTTTTTATTATTTTTGGTCACAAATAGCAAATTTTTACTGTCACGTGCGGTTTATTTTATTTTTACTTTTTTTTTTTTTCAAAAATAAGGGTGGTGCCACTCTATTTAAAAACGATTGAGGTGTGTTAAATGTAGGTACAAATCCCTCACGTTATTATTGATTTCGGTAACACTTATTGGTGACCAGAAATCTGTTTCTGTCAAGCAAGCCGGTTTTTCAAAATATCACAGTAATTTGTTATTTTTTCTCAAACTTTGAAAGCATCTACAGCCCCCCCTGCTTGACCTGGACCATGAGTTCCCTGTATTAAACTTTCTATCTCTGCCACAGGAACAACCTGTTAAAGTTTGTCGGTATGTTTTAGAAACACGTTGTATAGTCTTTCAAATCAATGTTTGACAGTATATTAGTACAAACACATCTGACGTAACAATTATTAGGTTTATCAGGTGACATGTTCCGTAATTTTTTCAGTCACTTATATGATCTTTATACAAATACAGTTAGGGTGTAAGTATCTTTACGGCGGGAATTCAAATTATGTAAAAAAAATGGCGCCGTGACTGTCTTTCAAAAGTTTCCTGATTCTCTTTATGTAAAGATCGGGTCACAGGGTATTTTTTTCGAGCGAATGCGCATCAAAATGGCTGACGTTTTTAAGCTGCGTTTTACTACTGTCCTCTTTGAAGAGCAAATCCGATTGAAATGCGGCTGAGAAGGAGACAGAAATACATTATTTTTACTCCTTTAATATGTAATACGTTTAGTAAATTGTAGCACTGTGTATGATAACTTCCACTGCCGACGCAAACGACAAATTTAATACAGCACGTGTGCTGCTATCTCGTGGCCGCAGGTTCACTTATAAAGTACCCGTACTGATATCACTTATACGTGCAGTACTCTTAACTTCCTACTAGAGCCGAATGAGTATTTGTACTAAAACATTTAATCGGAATTCTAAAAGTGAACGAGTATAATATATATTATTTTCAACAAAATTTGGGTAATAAGCAACTGAAAACGAGCAGTGGTTTTCAGTGCCCAAATTATCAAGATTCTGGTAATGACAAGTGTTAGAGAACACAATATAAAAAAAAGTTGCGATTGACTATCTGATTGTTGTTGCTCGCGACAGTTACAAGAAACTATCTTTACCTGTGGTGAAGGTAGAGAATAGACCGCCTGGTTAACTATTTTACGTAGCGCGAACACGATCCAGCGAGTGGTTTTAACCAAAATATATCTTAAGTGTCACACAATATGTCGCGAGCAATACATGATGTAAATTATGACATAGGGTAGTCGGACACTCACCTGTCCAGTTCTCCAAGTAGGGGGAAGCGGGGTGGCCGCCCCCTTCCGTTAAGTAAATCAGAGAGGGAAAATTATGTTTCTCACCCCCACCCCACCTTCTTTTCCCATATGTGCATTTCAGAACGGCACTAGTATTTTTGTAGGGGAATAAAAAGTAGACAATGACAGGAAATTAGACGTAATATTTATGAATATAATATTTATGAATTTTAAACATATCAGTTTCTTCATTTTTACGTTTCAATGCGCCTTTATCTGGCTCTTGTCATTATGCATTTGCGAAAAATAAAAAAAAAAAATTAACAAGGAAAGATGAAAAAATCTTCAAAATCACGTGGAGTAATGCCCATAAAAATGAGTGCCTGACACTCAGTTTTAAAAAACGTGTAATGTGTTCTAAATGCTAACTTGATAAGCTGCCATTGAAACTGATTTACGTATCAGCATAAGCTATTCTTAGTAAATTAACACACACGCACACACATTCTAGGTGTGATTATTTTCACCCACAAGGTGATCGATAGACAAGCACTTACCCACACGCCACCGGATAACATTATCGCACGAATTAAGTAAAACTGTTCCAGTCCACGCCAGGCTTTCCTGTGATGACTCGACGATAAGGTAAATTGGAGGGTTCAAAAAAATAATTGACATGTTAAGTTTTTGCGTGTCAGTAGCAACTTGAACTTAGGAAAGAGTGTGATGTTGTTTCGTTCTAAGTAATTTAATAAAGGTGTCTACTACATTGTTTCTACTGCAGTCAAATGAATAATGAAAAAAATGTTTGTACAATAACATAAAACTGATGAGGCTGCGGCGGCAGAGTGGTCAGACCATTCGACTCCCACCAAAGTGATACGGGTTCAAGCCCCGACGCCTCGACGGGGTTGGTTCCGGATATTTTTCATCTGGAAAACGTTACGGGAGCTGTCGTTGGCCGGCAGGTTTTCTCGGGGCACCCCTGTCTCCCTTGCCCTTGCATTCCGTCACTGCCCCATCAGTAGGGTCTAATTTCATACCATCCCTCAATAATGTCTAGTCCTCCAGGTTGTGGGTTGACGATGGTCTCGCCACCCCCCCCCCCCCCCCCCCCCCCCCCCCC
>PNEQ01024383.1:0-59473 GCA_003012365.1 Medauroidea extradentata | reverse complement strand
AAAATGTTTCTAGTGACGTTCTAAGTAGTCCTACGTATAAAAAAATTTGTTAGGTTAGGTTTTTTAGGTTAGTTTAGGCTAGGTTGTTAGGTTAGTTTAAGTTATATTAGTTTAGTTTAGTTCAGATTAGGTTAGGTTAAGTTAGGTCATCTAACCTGACCTAACCTTACATTAAGTTAGGTAAAGTTAGGTTTCCTAACATAACCTAACCTAATCTAACTTAATCTAACTTAATAAAACTTAAACTAACCTAACAACCTAACCTAAACTATCCTAAAAATACCTGACCTAATTTTATTTACGTAGGACTACTTAGAACGTCACTAGAAACATTTTTCATTAATAAACTATAAGTCTAAAATCAATGGTTTGGCCGGTGCACGATAAGTAGCTAAACTTGATATTTACCTTTTATTTTATTAACATGAAACTAGAAAGTTTCTCATTCCAGTAAGGAAGTAAGGAAATTAGGTAGATCGCAAAGAAGTACTAAAGTAACGTCGGTGGTTAACAGTTGCTCAGAATCCACAAACCAGGGAACTGAATTACATTTTAAAAAATTGAGTTAGACTATCGAAACTTATACGTACATAATTTTAAGTAAATTTATTGCGAGACGATAATTCACTGTATTATTAGTTTAAAGAAAAACGCTTGGCCAGAATTTCTGAAGTAAGACACACTAGAATGATTTACGCTCCCATTTAAACAGGAAAGTATATTTCAGTACTTCTTGAGAAAAAATTAGCCAGTATAAATATTGAGGAACAGTATCAGAATACTTAATACTCCAACATTTAGGACTGTCAAGAAAACTGAACAGTCCCACGTACAAGAGCGTAGATAATACTATCACGCTTATTTGCACAGAAATTATTGTACATAGATCAGGAAGAAATTTCCGTATGTCTTGTATTATTGGAAACATGATCGTGCCTACCGAAACAGCTGATAATATTATGACATGATGTCACGTTAAAAAAGCAGGACAATCATTATTTTATGCTTAATGGCAATGTTATATAAAACTAAAATACTTTGAACAGGATGTACCTACCACAAAACGCAAGCACATTACGTAATATATTAAACGATAGACCAATAAAATTTAAAGATAATAATAAAAACGGTAAATTTTGCTGTGCCTTCTCAGAGTATTTTGGTTTGTTTTTAGGAAATGATGTGCTATGGATGTGTTGATTGTACATGAATATTAGTGTTTGACAATCAGTATGAATCCATGTTTCATGGCGTTTATTTTAAGGAGGGGTTTGTAGTTTGGTTTCTCTCTTGCTTATATTTGGCAGTGGACATAGTCCATTCAAAATTATGAGTGGACCCGAGGAAATACCGGATGGCGAAATACGTCCGACATGTTTTCCTCGGAGCGGAAGATATAACTGTGTGCATCTAGGGTCTCGAAGTCATATTTCATAGAGCAACTTTCGTATCGTAATGTTTGAATGGTTCATCAACATTTAAACTAATTCCCCAGCTTCTCAAACAAAGTGATGTAGTAACACATTAATGTAGATATGCATTTGTGACAAAGCGCACTCGATTCCTGGTCAGAGTTTCGTGGTTTCTTTTCCCGTACTTTCTTGAAATCACCCAAGGATAATTCTGGAACCAAGAATGGTTCATCACGAAACGCTATAGCAGTCTGTCTAAGCTACCAATTCCATCTCTAATTACCGCTGTAGTAAAACAATGTTTTAACCGTTTTACACAAGAGTTAAAGTGTTTGGGTGGCCGTAGTGAGAGGAAGTCACTTGTACTGAAACTAGTTAGTGGGTAATACTTTGGGTGAGTGTTACTAGTTTATTTAAATACGTTACCTAAATACGGTGGCTTTAGTCTACATAGTGTATAATACATATTACTACACTGCTGTACAGCACAATTTAGATAGGAAAGGAGCGGATGTTAAGGTAATTAAGTTTTATGTTATGCTCTATGATGGGTGACCTTTAGACACCTTAGACCTCACCGTTAGCATGATGTGCCGGAGTGTGATCATGAGTATGTTCGGCTATCGACGGACGGTGGCACGTCGTGGGTCTCGACCCAGGACCATCCTGGCGAGTTGGTGACGACTGGAAGGCTTGAAGAAGACATACCACGATTCCCCCAATACATGGCGTTATATAGTTACTCTTCAGTGCAGTTGGGGAGAATCGCTGAGGCCCTCGTCTTGTGCAACTACTGACCTGATTGCACTGCCGTCGTCGCTAGCCCGTCATCCAGGCGAAGCTCTTGGTAATCATAACACCGTGCTGTCGACAACCTATTTAGATATATGATTCCCTCCCTATTCTATACGCATAGCAAGCTAACCTCACTGGCCTTTAATGCGCGATGGAAACGTGTACTTCAGTTCTGAGTGAAATGATCCATGCCTTCAATAATAAACGGATAATGAAGCCTAAGAATCTCGAATAGATACATTTCTTTAGAGTACGTTGTTTATAGGACGTCTAAGCTAAAGTTTAAGTGACACGAACAAAGGGGAACATGATGTTACCATCGAGCACCGCTTCACTTATAAATGTCGCCATTACCGCACATTATAAGTTGCTCGGCTGGCTATGTGTATCATTTCCTGACTAAGGGTCCATCAATTACGTCCTTCTTGGTGACGCGTTTCATTGGCCTTCAGTGTAAACATAGAGGTTATATGTGACAGATAATATTAAGTATACAAATGTAGCGTTTTATCGTGGCCCATTACATAAAACATTTCGGATAATTATTCTTTATGTATTATGAAAGCGACAAACGTGTCCTATTAAATTGTAGGCCTAATGCCTATAACATACGTTTACAATTAAATCAGAGAAAAATGCTTTCAGCTTTACGCCTGACCATGTTAAGCATGTTTTCAGCAGTCTCATAACACCCTGGATAGAGGCGAGATTAATGTATCGGTTATGTGCACAAAATAATAGTAAAGGTGATTTAGGACAAAGTGAGCATAAAAAATCCCTGATTAAATTCTGTTTTTCACTATTTTATCTTTCCGCTGCATGTAAACATAAACATTGCCACGTGCTTTTATTTACATGGGCTTGTACAGTGTTTACATAGAACATTATACTGCTCCGATAAATGTTATCTACAACATCTACTCATTAAATGCCCGAGTGTTGAATATATGCTACAATCAATAATAATCTTAGTTATAAATACCTGCGAGTTTACGTCTTATGACACTGATTTCTGCGCAACACGCAGTATTGACGTTACGAATCTCGTAAATGCGTGTATAGTATATCTGAATTTGTTACTCAAAACCGCCACTAAAAACACATATGACACACACAATTCAAGAATTCAAGTTCCGTTCAGCATACTGCCATGAACGACAAGGGGAGTGTTAGACAATGTTATTGTATTTTCAGTTTTTGAGCCATAAACATTATTCAAATTGTATTATAAAAATTTTCTCTTTGACAAAGCATACGATATATTCTTGGTAAACTGCTTGACGTAACTAATGACGAAATCTTTCATTACTTAGTCATGCAGAATCATTGCAAGAAAATTATTGAAATTTACCCTTTAATTCCTTTGCATTGATCCTGCATGACAAATTTATGAACGATTCAACTGTTGTTTGTACCAAGCAGTTTACCAGGAATAAATCCTATGCTTTGTCGAAGAGAAAATTTTGATAATACAATTTGAATAAATGTTGTTGCTCAAAAACTGAAAATACAATAAAATTGTCTTACACTACTCCTAAACAGAAACAATAAATAATGTATTTTCTTAAAATGTGAAACAGAAAAAAAAATACTGTTCCTAATTCCAGATACTCAGGCTGGCGATCGTAAAATATAACCCCTTACAGACTACTAATGACTTCACATCATTTGGCAATGATATTCATAAACAGTAATTTATGATACTTTTGAATGAGTATATCAGAAACTCATATTTATTGCACAAAGGACAAAAACACTCAACTCGCTTCCAAGCGGAGCGGCGAAAACCTTACTCTGATGCCATCTGTCGGTGGAATTTTGAACTATATCTTTAGCGTGGATCTCTAGCGGTAATGTACAAAATAACAGTTGACATTCAGTGGTTGCGTCACTTTGTGCTGTAGCTAATTAAGTCAAGTTATACAGTCAGTAGGTATGACAATAAAATCATAAATAAATATTATAAAGTACATAATTTCAGAGAGGTCGATTTGCACTTGATGTTCTTTCAATAATGTTGTATTTAAATAGGAAAATACATGGAACTACGTACAATAAATCGCTACCAACCGTACAAGCAGTAAAGTAACTCTTGTTAGTGGTGATGTATATGCAGTAACAGCTAGTGAAATTTACAAAGGTTAAATCTTTAGTGCTCACTTTATCCCGAATGGCCATAACAATACGTTATAGCTGCACACACTATAATGCGTTAAAGCTACACACACAACCACACTCTGGTAGCCACTACATTTCAATGAGGTAAAGTAACATATGCAGTTAAAGTATTTACTCGCCAATTAATAATACATAAAATAAATGGACTATGCCGTGTCGAATCGCAGCATACGTAGTTTTCTTCTAAGATATTTCTTATTTTTAGACAAACTTAAAAGAGTGTAGTCGGAGCGTTTTCAACAAACCGCCAGCTTTAGCTACTTAAACGGCTTTCTGGAAATGTTTTTACTTACGTTACGCATGGCAGAAATATATTGTTACTAACAAATAGCTAAAGACAGCACATTTATTTTGGATCACCAATCATACGAAGTAAGATTTGTCAGAATTATTAATCTACTTTTTTCACATGGATAACGAATCCCTCTGAAGTTAACATTTTAATCCAAGAAATCGTGTCACAATTTATATACATTCTTTAATTGCAACCTCACATCATCCCGGATCACGGAGTTACCGTGTACAAACTAGCGGTTTCATGCGCTGAAGCTGGGAAAGCTGGGCATTTAAACGACTGTACGTTTCATCTCAAAGGAATTCAATAACATGTCAAGTATTTTGCGCTCTCGGCAGATCAAAAAATATGAGGGAGCATTGCGTTTTCTTTTTTACATTTTTTGTGGTCACATAGTGTACGCTTGCCTGCAGCTTACCGTTTGATTTATTAGTTCGTTTTTGCAATTTCGAGCCTCCGTAAATATTACTTGGTGAAGCCACTAGTTATTGGAAATTTCATCTTCAGTGTAGATGACAGCTTATATAGCATACAAAGCTATATATCACGCACCGACTAATCAATTCCGTTAATTACAAAATGGACGTTAAAAATGCTGTGGTTAGAACGAGGGTTTGGAATGAGTTACAGGCCGACAAAGGAAAATAGCCTTGGGGTATGATTGTAACAGCACTGAAAAGTACTGTTGTATGTCGCTACTAATTACTCTGCGCTCCGTGCTGATAACGAGGATAATAAAGCTTACGTTTTGTTAATAGATGCCAGTGCCATGGTTTACATTTCCACTGCTTTTATGACGTCCTACTCTGTTCGTGGTTCAAACAACTAAGGTACTGGAATATTATGCGGAAGGCGAGTATTCGATTCTTCTCGGGGGCAGAAATTTCCGAAAACAGCCACATAACTGGTCGTACTAAGCTAACGAAATTTTGGTCCATATAAATTTCTTTACTTACCATGTGTTTTCGGTGCCTTTAGAAAAATAATCAACGTGCTTCGTGTAGTTATGCTTACTAACGTATGTCATTTTGTAATTTCAAAAATGTCCAGACTAAACAGTATTCCTTTAAACTTGAATCATCACCCGTTAAGAAAGAAAAATATGAAATGTATCCAATTTGAAAGGTCTAACATACACGTCTTGTGACCTATCAGTGGCTCCTATGAATCCTTAATGAGTATCACGTAAGAATAAATTCAATTTATATACCAAAGTAATACTGGCTAAATTTAACGATTAAATCAGCTAATTTTTGGCAGAGTTTCTAATTTGTTTGTTACCTTTGGAAGGATACAGTAGGTCTGAAACTTATTTTAAATATTTAATTGAATTATTGAATTTTCGAAGACTATTTGCGTTGACAATTGTAAATTAAAGTGTATTACTTCCGTGGTAATTTATTAACAACAAAACCAGTTTTGTCGTGGAAGTAATGTTTAAGAATGATTGTAAAACATTATTTTTAATTTACATTTCTCTTTCGTAGTAGACTGAAGTATTGGTTACTGTTTTCATACTCAAGAAATGTTTGCGTTATTATGAGGAAAAGGCTTGAACCATCAGCTACTACTTACAATCGTTGGAAACATAAATATACGTATTTCTCGTAAGAAGTGAGACGATATTTCAATGAAGTAATTTCAGTCTTTTAGCACAGCAATCTGAAACACTGTGCACATAAAATTGATAACGCGGAAAATGCATTTAATGAAAACAGACTTAAAACACAAAGTTTTGTAAAGTCACGCCCGAGAAATAGTAGGTAATATGAGCAGTAGTAGTACTTCTAATATTTATTTAATTAGACTTATATAAATGTAACAATAAATACCAAATTGTAATTACAGTAATAAATTAACTTAATTACGATCTAAGAGTTATTTACTCGTCCAGTTATAATTCGTGCTTTAAATTACTCGAAATGATACAGTTTAATCTGAGTAAAAATATCCCTGGGAGGTACAGTTACAAATATTATCTAAATGTTTCGTTCTTGAAAAATTTGTATGCCAGTGAATTTTAACTGAAGAAATATTTAATACATTAGTTACCAAAGTTAACATTTTATCTCGTACAGTATCCAGATGTTTTCTTTGCTGTATTATATGACACTTTACGTCATTACTGTGTCATAGTTATCACAACTTACATCAGAAGTAATATTTTATGTAACATTTACTGCATACTACTAGACATTACTAACTTCATGTACTTAGGTTTAAAAAACAGGAACATGCTTTAGTAAACTCAGCGGAAAATGTTTCCTTTCATATCTTGAAAGTCTGCAAGTCTACATAGTGAATGGGAGTGTTGTCTTTAGTACGGGATGCACGCAGTACATGTACCGTACATCTAGAAGAGAGTGCAGGATGCAGTTTAGATTCATAAAACTCCAGAACGCAACACTACAGAGGAAGTAGGAATCTCTAGTGTCTTGCCCTAAAAGCTACAGTTGAGGTCTCGAGAATGAAGCAATTCCGTGCACCTTCATCTAGATGTAAGAGAAAGCAGATGTTAAAAAACCGAAAGGTACAGCTTGTGACTTAAGAACTTATTTGCACACTATGAAATATCCAAAGTTCTGGTCAGGGGCCTTAGGCGAACGTGCGCTGAAATTGAATTTGACTTCGGGCATTTATAAATGAAAGAAAGATAAGTTGCATCCTTACTATAACTAACAATATTGGTTTTCAATGACTCTTGCCATATTCTAATTCCTTGGCTGGAACAAGCGCCATCATCAAGTTCAGTTTTCTTGCTAAATAATCGTGAAGTCAGTCATAACCAACGAGTAAAATAAGACCGTGTTTAATTTTTTGCAATGGAAGCACGTTTGAGTATTTGTAATTTAACAGCGTATTTAGATAACAAACTAAGTTGCCAAATACGTTACCAATTCAATACACTAAATCTAGTAATCTAAACATTATGCAGTATGGGTTACAAATTTTGTGACATTGCCTAAGAAGTAGCCTTGTAAGTAGTATCCACGGATACCGGATATTTGTAAAATTATTAGTTTACCATAACAGTTTCAAATTAATAATAAACTGCGATATTAATACAGTGTTTATTTTTCTAGTCTAATAACCCGCTGTTAACTGGAAAAGAAAATAATCAAGAAATATATATCTATATTTATGTTTTTTTACAGCACACTGTTTTTAACTAATGCAACGAAGTGTTTTACTGAAGCAAGAAGCAAAGAGGAATTTATATTTGTAGAAACTTACATTATGTGTGTTAAAAACAAGTTAATGAGTGATTTTATGTATAAACTGACAGGTGGTTGAAGGAATGTCCTGTGCATGCTAATTTTTTTTTAAGTTATGCATTCTCTTGTCGTTCGTGTCACGTGACAACCAAATGATTGAAGATTTAATTAACTGCATATTCGTTAGTGTATTTCGTATTCCAGTCTAGCTATAATTAGTCATCTATGCAGTAGGTTTCCAAATAATAAAATTATCTGTATGATAACTCATTTCATGATGAAACGATGCAGATGTCCTAGATATATTTGTATGCTTCATGTACTTATTAAATGATTGATAGTTACCTGGTGTTGGAGTGACGCAAACATACTAAATGTTAGTTCATCGACAGAATATCGTAGCAAAGTTGATCTAAAATGCAGCGAGACTTTAGGCAAGAGCCCCACTTTTGAACCATATTTCTGGAATTTTTTTAAATTTATTTTCTATGACAGTAATCGAAAAATAGCATTATTTCACCGTATTAAAATTTAACCAAACGATAACGATGTCCAAATACAACACCCTAAAGTCGAAATTTGCAGGAATCGGGAGCATACACTGCCGTATGTGTTTAACTTAGGCAAAATCTTACATTGTGATGTCTTTTATCACACAAACAACATGTAAAAGTAGTTTCGGTAGTATTTAATGACTTGTGAGTGAGTACTGGCATATTTAATGTCGCCAGTAATTCGTCATTAATGAACTAATAATACGATCACAACAATATTATCACCACACCAAGAGACAAAAGTTATATTAATTCAATTAGCGTATGAAATTTCAAATGTCAAGAAACATTTTTGTTACTTGATTAAATAAAAAAAGTGTTCCGCTAAATATTTTTGAAACTAATTTAACATGTTATGTTAGTGACAATAGATATGATAAAGTACGGTTTACTTCCCTAAGTTAAATTCACACATTGATATGCTCCTCATTTAAGCACATTTCAAGGTGCTATGTTATGGAAACCTGCGTTCTCTGGGAGCTTTTCACTACCGTAAAATGGATCTATTCTAAGGTACAAAATTAACAAAAAATAGCCGGAAATATGACCGTGACGAGCATTGTGGTATGTGTATAGTGACGATTAGCAGAACGTTTAAAGGGGAGCGATATATTTAGTGCAATGTGCGACTAACCGCTTTGTACCATGTTCCGATTCTCAACAAGCATTAATCATAATCATACCGTTATTAAATGAATAATTTATTTTGCAGATTTACGGTAATGTGTATATATGTTTTAACTAGAAACTTTTAGTAAATACCTCAAATTTAATGTTTAAAGTTCAATGTGGACTGTTTAACTATGTCTATGTATTATAAACGAACAATAAAAGGTAAAAGAAAAATACAACCTTATTAATGAAGAGCTAAAGTTAATGCATAATGTGATTAATTACTAGTGGCATCACACACATTTATACTAGCAACAAAAATATGACTTCTATGGTGTGTAGTTTTCCCTTAAACGTTTTTATCCCTGCTAAAAAAAAATACTATGGAGACAACCTTTCGCAGCTGATATGCATGTCGGGGAAAAAATCGGAAGTGAATTGCGCAGTTTTCAAGCGGAACTACATAAAAAACTGAAATATTTTCGTGTTGGAGGGGAAAAAATTCCGCCATAAATTCGTTCTTCTGAACCTATTGTTTTAAGTGCATGCTTCTCCACATGAAAACTCGACATGCTGACAACAATGCGATTCCACTCCACCGACATTGTGCTGTAGGAACTCGCGGGTATAAAGAGCGAAAAAAAATACATGTGGCACCGAAACAAAACAAATAATGGAATCGCTTTGACCGTTGCTGACGTAGATAAGAGAGTTGCCCAGAGGGGGAGGACGTGTTCGGAGCGGCCGGCTAATGAAAAGCCTCTGCAGTGTGTGTGCTGTGTTTGCGCCGAAGAATTGAGTCTCTGATTGGCGGGCACTAGCATACAGCGAGAGGGATGGCCAGTCATCAAGCCGCGTCACGATGGGCCTTTTTATTCCCTCCGCGCGTACGTCTGTGCATGCAGAGTTGGCCGTGAATAAAACACGTTCCAACAACACTGGTGGTCGTCCCGGGAGGTTTCGCACTGCACGTTAACACGCATATAAGAAGAGAGTTACAACAACGTTAAATGACAAGAGCCTTATTTTCACAAAAAAAAAAAACTTCCGAAGTTGGCAGGAATTTTCCATAAAAATACTCCAACGTCAGAACACAAATTTGTATACAATATTTATTCTGATGTCGCGGTTCATCCATTGCCATCTTCATAGTATAGTTTTGTTATTACGTGAAACTTTTGAAAATACTTAATAAAATTAACTATTTATTAATTGCATGCGTTAGTACAGATACGTGATTTCAGTGCGTTATTATTTAATTACACTGTTACTATTCAGTTCACTCTGCGTACCCTCATCTTCGGCTATCGTCGGTAAGGATTCGTTTGCCAAGTTCGAGTTACGAGGGCATTGACGGAAACAGTGAGCGTGGAGTATGCTTCGAGTACAGCTTCAGCCCGAGTCTGATTGAAGTGCACTGCGTTCGCACTCGGAGGCTAGCGATCACGACCTCGCCGCAATAAGGAAAACACCATTCACTGGTTTCTGAGTGCTTACTGCCGAAGACGGCAAGTTGCAATCATAAAGAACGCCAAATTTATGTTGACTGATTAAAAATTTCTGTAGGAACTCTTTGCAACATCAGTTAACCATTTTTGAGGTTAAAAACCTCACGAGTTGTTTCACATCAATGAGAAAATAACTTATTTTCAGAATAACTTCCCAGACGTTTAAATAATTTCAAGAAGCTCAATTATCATTTATAATTAAGGGGCCCGCCTCGTGGCACATGTGTTTGTGTGAATGAAGTATGGTGCTGAGGGCAACGTCGTATGGGCCTTACAACGGTGCGTCACATCTACGCGTAAGGCGTGCAGTCTTCGCGAAAAAAAAAAAAAAAATTCCTATGGGACTTAAAGTGGTGACCCTATTGTTTTATTTACGAAATCATTTTACTAAAGTCCAATGTACTACCCTTAAGTGGTTTCACGTGTATTCGGTTAGTATATTTTCCGCTATAGCAGACTGAAAATCCCGTTTTGACCCATTTTGACGTGCCCTAAAAGGGGATTTCTAATACGTGTGTTGTCTTGAAAGTACTTAAGGGTAGTGGTCTGAAGTGTGTGTTCTTTTCATAGAGAAACGGCGTGAACACACGTGTATTAGTTTCGGTGTAAAACGTTTTCTTCAAACACGCTGCAGTGTGATTTTATGGCAACGAGCGGGCCCCTTAATGTGAAAGTTGAAACATATCTTTGTAAGACAATATAAACAGATTTTTGTGATTCATGTTCTATGTTAAACAAAAATGTTCAAAAATATGTGTAAATATGTTTTTAGTTAGCAAAATATTCTTAGCTGTGATTAAAGGATGTCCATAAAGTTACGCTATAATTTTAAAAACAATTAATTTAAAAAACTGTTAGAGCTAGAGCATTTATGTTAACTTTAAATGTTTTTCAGCTCTAAAGTGTCTTGATTCGACGTAGAACTCCAATGTTACTACCTACTTGTAGCTCGTAGAACAAAAGTCAATATTTGAGTTGTATCCGTGTACCGGTTATCGTGTCAGCATCAACAGTTCCAATTGCTTCATTAATTCTTGCGTATAGTTAAATGCATTAATCGGTGTTAGTACATGCGATCCTTGACGTACCCCTACGGTTTACAGAATCAATTCAAGGATGTCCAAGTAAATAACTCAAATTACTGTACTCTCTGCGAAGACGACCACGCCGAAAGTTAAGCTTCGGGCTGTCACAAACGTGCTCATGAATGTTGTGTGGTTTTCCGAGGCCCAAATTTGATCGTTACGATGATTAGCATTTTCGGAGATGTGGAATGATTTTTCAGATGTAAAAAGCAATCGTCAATCTTTTAAGTACGCATTATGTTCACCGATGAAGGCTAGCTTTAAATACGAAAATGCATAACGCGGAGGGTTGTCATTTTGCTGCAATGCCGGGGGCACTCGCATTTTGTATGCTTAAATACGTAACAGCTTATGTAACACTTCACAGTTGATACTGATTCTTATTATCAACGAAAAGCGCAATGAAATTACTTCACAGGGAGACGCTGAAATGGTTGCTTGAGGCATAGATAGACGTCTACTTCGAAGGTCTTTAGCACTGCCTCTTCCTTTTACATTTTTGGAAGCACCTCATTGAGCTAGTTTTGCCGGTGTTTGCTTCCTTCTCGTAGTGACGACAATAATACCAATTTCCTGTAGTCACACACTTGGATTCTGCATAACAAAGGATAATTTTGTGCCTCCTGGAGATGAAACATTTCCATACGCTTGAATTGCATAGCAAATTTCAAATAATAACTTTCAGAGCAGAAAACAGGCTTCATTATTCCTACTGTTTTCGCAATAGTTAATTTTTAAACATGAACGAGAGCAGGTAACAAAAAATTGAATGGCAGAATTGTTTAAGATAGTATGCACCATGTTGGCTAATTTTTTCAAGACAGCAACTACTATGATTCTAGCTAATTATATAACTAGCGAAACTTTTGTTGACTTATTTGGTGAAACCGTATAATTTCTTGTCTTTAAAAATTAGCTATCAAGGGCAAAACCATTTCAAACAAAACTGCCAAACATATTTGTAATAACTGCTCTCGTTTAAGCTTAAAAATAAGTATAGCAAAACACTACAAACAGAGGAGCATGGCCTTAAAACCAACCACAGTTTTATAACTCAAATATTTACAAAATAAAAATTTTGTTCAGTGAGAGCTACACTTATGGACAACCTGCATAAACAGGTACACAATTTGCAGATACACAAAACGAAATAATTAATCTATTTTTATTTAGACACGAAAATTTTAAACAGAATTTATCCTTTCTTTCTGTCTCGTAAAATGCTTTAATGTTTAATATTACCAAACATATTATTACTTTCTTTAAACATGTACTGTCCGCAGAGAGTTATACAATGATAAAAACCTTTTTTTAAGGATCATTCATTAGTATTGCGCATTTTGATTTAACGTCTTTATACATAGGTACAAAAATATTACTGATTTAAAGTTAATATATTCAAACAACTTCCCACAAAATTTACAAACCGTAATTTTTGTAAATTAAACCTATGAAAATATCAAATTTCAAAACCATCTACAAATTTAACTAACACACACGACCTATCAAAGAGTTAAAGTCTTCCAAAATTAATTTCAACAAGTCTAACAGAAGATTAATTCTTAAAGTCACACAACACGCGTATGTTTAAACGTCCATGGCACATTCCCTTTGTGATGGGTCATTAAAGAGAGACATATGCTAAGAGACATGCTCCTGCAAAAGCTTAAGTCAGTATCGTTTGCGTAACCTGATATAATATCTGCAAATCGGCTCACTAAAAAGTGGTGAATTTTTTCTATTTTCCGTGTAAAAATTTAAAGCATTACACAGAAACAAAAAGTAATTACATTCCTTATAAGTATTAAGTAAACAGTGAAGCGTAAGACAACGAAAACAAGGTTCAAATGAGACAATGAAAAATATCATTGACAAGTAGAAAGTAAATCCGAAAATTTTCTAAGGATGCGCTTAAACGAAAATGAAACGTTTACTGACACATGCTTTTTGTATGAATAAATTGTCGATTTCGAATGGTTTACGCAATTTCGTGAACTGAATACATGTGATAGCGTGTGAATAAATGACTAATATTGTATTAAGTTTGAAAATTATCATTGTGAGCAAGTATTTTACTAAAGTCATTTTAGGCAATTTAAATATATGAACATAACTTATTTCACGTTGTTAGTGTCAAATTTTTTGTTTCAAAGTACTAGGAAGTTTTGAATTGCAAAAACGTAATATTTTGTAAAATTTTCCTATTTGTTGTGAAGTTACATATTTATTTTTGTCAATGAATGTAATTTCAGTTCTATCAAGATACTCGTAAACGTTTAGGGGTAGAAAAAAATTAAATAACTTCTTCACGATGCTATTGAGTATCGTTGTTTTCTTATCTATCGAGGAACATCACTTTTACACATTCCTGGATGATTGATGGCAAATACGATAATAGAAGGCACTTTATGACCAGCATATGAAGATAGCAGAAATTTATTTTGGAAATAATATTACAGAAGAGTGTAGAATTTCTTGAATAGTTAATCATTGCTCAACAACTGAAAATCTGTTAAAAATATAACTAATTGCTTTATTCTGCGTTTTCAATTTATTTGCCACGGATAACAATATGTTATTCTAAAACAAGAGTATTTAATTCACTCCAAGGTACGTTTTATGAGGTAAACCATACAATTTTATAAACAATACAACAAATATATCACAGTTTGTTCAAATAAGATATCGTTAACTAAATGCGACGAAACATTTATATTATTGTACTGAACATAAGATTTCAAGAAAATGTTACTTGTGATAATCATTCGTTAACACTACTACGCACAAAACAAATATGTACGCTTCATTGAAAGTTTAAAACCTTACTCTATTTTCGTAGCATAGTAATTTTTATCAGATTTTGCTGCCGGTGCTAATTGACCTGAGGAAATAAAGTAGTGGCTAGTAAGCACTTCATAAAGCAAAACAGCTAATCTCTTTTAATATGCTTCCGTAGTCTCACAAACTGATAATTGTGGAACAACTCGTAAATACATTAAAAGAAATGCGATAATAAATACGATTTTGTTTAACCCGGTTCTCTAAACCAAAATATCCTCGCTTTCACGAATCCACTGCTTGTACGGTACTTTCCTGGTCTTGCAGCTGTAACAGTCTAGGTCTACCGGTGAGGGGAGGGAAGCTGCGACGAAGAAAGAAAGAAAGTACTTGTGTAATTGTGCAGTTCGTTCTGCCGTCCTTGTCGGGCATTATGTATTCAAATACTTTATGTCCGTAACCAGACCAACGCACATTTTCGCTAAGTCGCAAAGCCGATTAGATATTCCGTTGTTGAGTAAGTAGGAGTGAGGTCTAAAGGTCGTCTCGGAGCGGAAATTATAGTCGCTCTGCTTGTTCCCTGGCTAAGTGGAGAGACTTTGCAGGAGAGGAAGGGTAAAGGGGTGGAAACTGGGGAGGATAGGGGTTGGACAAGGGTGCGATGGGATTGGAAGGCGGGAGGCGATCACAGCTAGCTGAGGGGTGCAGATCAGCAGACGCGTATTTAAAAAAATATCAGGAGATGCAAAAATTGTAGGTATAAAAATGTGTGGTTGGTGCTCCTGAGAGCAACTAGGCGACATTTGACATTCCCGTGTAAACACATACGGTATAGTTTAAAGCTACAGTATCGAATGTAGAAGTCTTTCCACAGTAAAGTGAGCTGAGTACTAATCTAATTAGCATTTTAAAAAGTCACTGCTCGTAACTGCGTGCGTGTTGCTTGCACGCACTGTCACCAACTTCAATTAACAGCGATTTAACGGAAATAGATCCTAGTATTGATATTTTATGACGAATATGAGGCTTACACGTGTATTCACTAAACTGATCATGTTTTTCACATATCAAAGTACTTATTTCTACACCAGCCAAATGTTTTCGCTTCGAACAGTTTCATCTTCCCACGAATACCGCATGGACAAAGTAGTCAGACTTACGGCCATTTGTATCCATCCACCTTTTCGTTCGCTTAGCGTGTCGGCTGGCCGTCGACCGCCATCATGTAAACTCCCTCAGGAACTTAACGCACTTAGCTACGAAGCGAAATGACGACTAAATTAACTATGTTTTAAGTAGCAAACACATCTGCACAAGTATGCGCAAAAAGTTTTGTTTTATCGTCATCACTTAGGAATGAAAGTAAATATTTTTGAACGTAAGTGATAAGAACTATAGGAACTATTTTCTAGTGCAATTGCAGCGTGAAATCGCAAGTCAGCCAACTAATCTGATCTAGTAACTGTCAATATTTATCTCTCATACCACCTTATTGGTGATATAAATAGTAATGAAAGAGCCGATCCTAAACCGGGCTTTTAAATTTATTTTTGTCAGTGAACAATGTGACATGGCTATGTTTGAACTCCAGGGTTTTAGATTAAAAATTAACTCCAAATAATTTGTCATTGAAGTGCAACTAAGTAAGACCACTCCCTGAAAGCATTACTCAGTCTGACATAGAGCCGAAATCGTTAGCAATTCGCTGATTCAGAACATAAATATGAGTCTAGCAATTGTTATTATAATTAACTGTAACTATAATAACTAAAAAAACAGGCAATCATGAAAATAACTAATTATAATGAAAATACAACTGACGTTCTCTTATATTTTCATTGCCTTTTAATTAATGGGCACATGTTTGCAAAACTATTAACATAACAGTGATTCTAAATCACTTTCTTGAGAAAACTGCCGATCTTTTTTTTTTATGGATAACACTCAAAATAAGTGGTTTTCCTGAAGCGTTTTTTATGTTACGTTAGTATGTTCTTTCGGTTTTCAACTGTACTTATTGATAAACAATTGCTGTAGCAAACTGTTTGATGCCGTTTTTCGGGCATACTTCATTGCGATGCAGATATCTGTCAAAGAAAACTAAAAATAATAGGAAAACATAAATAAGCAGACTATGCTTCAATCAACAGGATACAGACACAACATAAAATTCCATAAATGTAATCGGGTCAAATAAAACAAGGACAACCAAATAAGAAAAGAAACAGAGACCGCCAAGGCAGACAGCACAGGTTTGAGGTCTGCTATGTCCAAAGGACGAACGGGTAAAATATATGAACTACGAAAATAACGACTCAACGATGAAACGAAACAAAACACAGAAGTTTTTCCAGACACAAACCGAAAAGCGACGTTTTGGGAACATATTCCAGTTCCGAAACGTCACTTTTCTGTTCTTGTTTCATCGTTGTGTCGTAATTTTGTGGTTAATATATTTTATCTGTTTGTCTTTTTGCCTTTCTGTTCGTATCTGGAAAAACTACTGTGATTTGTTTCGTTTCATCGTCTTATTTTGTGCTTCATATATTTTATTTTATTTTTGTACTTTTGCCAAGCAGGCCTCAAACGTGTGTTGTCTGCTTTGGCGGTCTCTATTTTTTTTTATTTGGTCGTCCTAGTTTTATCTGACCCGATTCCATGTATGGATTCATATGTTGGGAATTTATCCTGTTGACTCAAGCATATCCTGGTTATTAATATATTCCTATTATCTGTAGTTCTCTTTGGCAGACATCTACATTGCATTGGAGTATGCCCAGAAACTACATCCAGTCATGCACTTACATTACAGAACTCTTTCAAAGCTAAACCGAACTGTTTCTTGGATTTATAACTTAGGTACAAAAATCTTAATGTACACGTTAACTACGACCAGCTATTGTGTTAAAATAAGAATTTACCAGTACTGTATAAAATATATCAAAAAATGTTTGTATTGCATGCACTGATGATATATGCATGTACTGCATCTAATTGTATATTATAATACTTGCGTACGTGGTTTTTTGCATGTCTTTGGCAAGGTATTAATTTTCACTTATAATGTCCGAAATTTTGAGATTTCAGTTTTGCAGTTCTTCGCTTGTAAGGTTTAGTTTTAATTCTATTATAGTCTAAAAAAGAAAAGTAATTAAGGACAAAATGAATTAACCAGTGATAGTAAATTCAATGTGTAGAGCTATATCTAGATATATTACACACATTTACCAGCAACTCAGAAAACGACAAATGAAAAAGGCAAAAAGGGAGGAGGCAGAGAAAGTAAATAAAATTTCACTCTAGCAGATAAAAGGAAATCCTTTGTTAAAAATGGTAATTACATAGTTACTGTTCAATTTTAATTATATGTAAATATAACTTGAATACTAAATAGCTTCTCACAGGTCTCAGAAGTAAATACGAAAATGATGAATATGTAAAACTCAATTTAAAGATTTCTTTCCGTACTTCAGCTCGAACAATTTTGAAAAACATGTATGCAGCATGTGCATTTTTCGGTACTTAATTTTTTTCTGCTCGCCATCGATTTCATTATTACTTTTTTCATGTTTAATCTATTTTACATGGCGAACACGTTATTTATTTTATTTCTCAAATACGTTAGATTTTTGAGACAGAACATTAACTTTTATCTTTTCAGACGTACGTGTAATTTCTCGATTTAACGAGAATTTGTGTTTTGAGTAACCCAGTTATTTTTTCTTGCTGCCATTGGACAACAGAGAAGATAACAGCCAGTCAACAGCCCGTTTTATTTTATTAGTACTTAATTAGCGAGGGACGCAACGAAGTTTCTGTCTATGAAGAGACTTTGGAGTGAGTGAGATATTTTGGTCAGTGTTTGATATCGAGGTCTTTATCGCTGTTGAGGGGTGATATGAGGTGAGTATGAGAATGAAGGGGCAGGTGGAACGGGAGATCCCCGAGAAAACCCACCGACCTGCGACATCGTCCAGCACGATTCTCACATACAAAAATCCGGGGACCAACCCCGCTGGGAACTGAACACGGATCGCCTTGGTGGGCGGCGAATGGTATTAACATTCGGCCACCACGTCTCCGAGAGATTTTGGAGCTAAGCCCTCGTAACTGGGATAGGAAAAACGAATACTTAAACCGAAGTTTGCCGAAGTTACATACCTCCATCTTACCACTTATGCAACGAAAAATAAATGTTACGGTGAAATAATAACAAATTTAAATAATTCAACTATACTTACGTATTATAATTAACCATCAGTTTAATTTAGTACGCTATGTTAAGTTAAATGTAATAGCGAAGGTTGTATTATAAACTTGGCAATTCTGAGAAGTCTGCCTCCAATTTCCATTATTCTTTGCTGAACAGTCATTACCACTTGTAATTTTGTTTGTCTAATTCCAACGTGTCTATGCAAATTTTAGATTTGTTTTAACTTGACAACGTTACTTTTTTTTTTAATTGCCAAACGTTAATTGTTGTTCTGCAGCTTTTGTACGCTTTTTATCATGGAGCATTTCACCAAGATAAACAATCAAAATAACTTATTTTAAAAGCAAAATTGCAGAGGTGCGAAAGACTTAAAATTAAAATGCTGCCTCATTGAGTGTTTTGAACTTTATATTACAGTGGTGTGAATTGTAGCCATGGGTGAGCTTACTGCGGACGTCTTCGGTGAAAAATAAGGTTCTCGTATAACGTGGGAGCTGTGACACTCTCATTATATATACTCCCTGTTTAGGAGCAGCCAAACCCAACAGTGTCGGAACGCAGTAGGGCGATTTGAGTGTGCGCATGTCAGAGGATCTGGTTCGAGTTCCTCATATAGAAAGGCGCGGCTCGTGGATTTTGACATAGGTATAGGGCTGCATATACGAGGAGGAACACTTATCCCTCAATAAAAGGAGGGGGATCCGGGAGTCCTTCCCCGGAAAAATTTGGACTTCAAGGTGCAAAATTGTGCTATTTTAGCAGTTCTCGTGTCTAAACGTAGAATATACTTTTGGTAGATTTATTAATTAAAAAAAACATTCTCTTAACGGGTAGAGGAAATAAAGTATCGTTTCAAGTAGTTACCGCTATTCCATTATCTCAAACCGTTCAAAATGTTTCAAGGTATTAATTTTTTAGACCAAAATTCACAAAATCCACAAAAATAATTTTAACAAATTTAACATGCCTTTGGATAACTGTAATTTTTTTAGAACAAAATTCACAAAATGCATAAACATAATTTTATAAATGTAACATATCTTTTGATTACTGTGTTGAGCACTTGAAGTAGCATAAGTGGAGAAAAACAAGGGCAGCCGCGTGGAAAGTTACGCCAAGTTGAAATCACATCAGAGAGTGCTGTCCAGACACCGGACTGACATCATAACTCAGATGTTTTTAAGGTTCACAAATCACAATGTTTCACATTTAACAAAACTGCACAGTTAATTTAATGCACTACAGTTCAGTTTTTTTTTTTTTTTTTTTTTTTTTTTTTTTTTTTTTTTTTTTTTTTTTTTTTTTTTTTTTTTTTTTTTTTTTTTTTTTTTTTTTTTTTTTTTTTTTTTTTTTTTTTTTTTTTTTTTTTTTTTTTTTTTACACTTTTAACTTTACTACATCTCACTGTATTTGAAAATGAAAATATTTAGTCAAAACATGTTTCAACTAAATTGTCACTTAACTAATGTGTGGATACCCGCTACTTGTACGTGAAGTTCATTCGTCGTTCTTTTCATAGAACACAAATTTCGCAATAAATTGTTATATAGTGCTCGTTGTATTGTGAATGGCCTATATAAGGTAAGGGACGTACGCAAGGAGGGAGGTTAGAGACTTCAAACAACGACTTATATAACTATAAAGAAATGTTTTTATACATAATTCAAATATAAAAAAACAAAAGAAAATAACTGGTAAGACCTTAAATATTAAAAGTCACCTAAATACCTCAATACATTCAGTGAAATAATATATATATATATATATATATATATATATATATATATACACACATATATATATATATATAGAATGGTAAATTCTAATGGTAATTCCCCTTATTACGAAAGACTCGCGTATAAGGAGGTTACACTTGTACATGGCTTTCTGATTCGTCTACTGCGGAATTATATATGACAGACTTTGAAGGTATCTGAAAAGGACGTCCAGTAAAAAAAAACACTTTGAATTTGGTGGCCGGGCAGAAAATCAAGTTTTGAAATGTTCGTCTATGAGTTTATTTTACTTCTCTGCCATATGGTTTCGGTAAAGGGCTCGGTTATTAAGTATGTTCTTTAAAAATGAATAACAATGTCACTTCTATTTTATTTTGAATTTTTAAGTTGATATTAATTTATTATTTGTCATGAAGATACGTTATAATTCTTGTGAAATAATAGGCTGCAAAAAATATTTACTGTAACGCCTAGGCGTGAAGGAGCAACATCTAAAACTTATTACTCCGCCTCAAGAAAACTGCTGCAATTTGAGGCGATTTTATAGCATAATGTTATAAACAAATTATTCTTTTTGGCATAATAGGTTTAAAAATGCTGCTTTAGACCAGTTCTTTTTTAATGTGTTTCAGCTGGTTTTTGAGTGAAAATATAGTTGCGATTATAGAATTTTTTACTAATTAACTAAGGCACGTACGAAAAATTCGAAAACTACGTAGGAAGCGTCACTTGTGTGTAGGACAGGTCACGAAATGTTGGTACAATTTACTGCAGTGATGTCGCGAAACGAGCGAGTTGAGTGACAAGTTGCATCTGTCGTTAGTGCAGTGTAGCGTGGCGCACTGTGCGGGCTGCGAGCCTGGCAGCCCACAACGCGAGGTAAATATCAGACACCTCCGCCCCAGCAAGGTCAGACGTGCTGTTCGCCGCAAAGCCCTGCCTAGTTCAGACCGCCCGAGGCAGGAAACGCATACACAAGTAAATATTTCAGACTTCGCATTCGGCTTACGGTTTTGGCGCTTATGTAGTTCAAAAGATATCATTATCTTCTATAACACCAGCTGTGAAAATAAAAATTATTTACTGTAATTCCCAAATAATCAAGGAGGGCTGCAACCCAATAGCACAAACCGCCACTGCATATAGACTCCATGATTTCTCAGAGCCGAAGACGGTTGTAGTAGCTGTGTGCTCGAGAATTAACTCATTCTATGACAGCCGTGAAGCTTTAATTAGCTAGTTTTGTCTTCCGCGAGTGCGTAAGAACGGTCTATAGTCTTGGCTCGTGAGCCAAAAGAAACTGCGTACCGACACCGTCGGTGAACAGGGTTTCCTGGGACCCGAGATGAGCTGATGTTGCTGTAAGAAGTCACCTAGATATTATGGTTACGAGAATATCATCGTATGGAGCACGGAATATTTTCTTACATATTTTGCGATATCTTCACTTCTACCCTAAATCAGGTTTCCAGTATCTTCGTGATGCATAACTGATAACTAGCAAATTACACTTACTTTTATATCAAGCGTCTCAACTTCTACCAATGAAAATTTTAATACATTTGCTCCGAGAACATGTTAATTTTCATTCATAATTTCTTGGTAAGAAGGTCACATTGTATCGCACTAGTAAAATACAAGTTATTTCACTGGCTTGTACTTAAAGATAGATTTATTTTTTTAAACAAATTAATTTTTTAAGGTTATTTAGTTTATAAGGTAGCAGCAATCAAATTAAAATTTTCTCACGATGTGTTTTGCGATAGCTCTTTGTCATCCTGTGATTTGTTTCTGTCGAACTAATTGCTTCAGTAGGCTTGCACAGCGGTACCTGGAAATCTAGTAAGATTCTATATAGACAACAAACATCCTGGAAGTGTTCGCACATACTTTACTTCTTCACACACAAAAAACACAGGCCTGTTTTTCTGTCTGCGTCTTTATGTTGTTCTATGATTTCTCTCAACTCAACTTTTTGTTCGAAAGCTGAGGCAAGCTCATACACTTCATAAATTGCTTACGCTCTGCAGAAACTTTCTAGTGAAGCACACGCATTTCTTGAAAACCATAGCGTTTTGATATATTAAATAAACATTAAGTTTCTTAAATAGTGGGAAAAAAATTCCCTTTTAGATTCCGTCATAATTTCTCTCATCGGAACATTCAAAAATAACCACATTTCAAGTAGTTGGTATCATAGAATCCATTGTATACGAAAAAAATGAGGGATGCCTTGGACTTATTTACATTCGGACTAAGTCTCTAATACTTACATACTTTTACCTTTTCCGATTTTCTAAAGACGATGAAAGACGTTTTTGTCGATATAATTATATTTGTTATAAGAATGCTGTTCGTGGCCTTCGTTCCTTAACATGAATGTGAGTTGTGTACTCATGATATGAAAAATATTTGTTTATACTTAAATAAAGTAATTTTTTGTCGTAAGGTTTTTAAAATGTGTTCATTTCTTAATTAATATTGAACTGTGCATTTGACTGAGTAGAATTATTATCTTCGTCAAAGAAGTTTGTTTTCAGACACAGCCAGGAAAGACGTTTTCAAGAGACTTGGGGACTTTCGTGAGGATTACCATATAGCACATGTTTGAGAGGTTTTATTTGAGAGCTGTCTTCTTCATTCGTCACCACTCCATTCCTACTGTATCACTTATATCCAATCTACTAGCTTAGTTACGGATAGCACCACTGAGTTATGGAACTTGTGTATCCCGTGTATGACAAGCAGTTCCAATTACTACCAGTTTCATGCATGTCCCGGAGATATTGAATATGTTATCCCTTGTGTTCAACTATATAGTTTTCTTAAAATTATAGCACTTTTTTGGATACATAAAGTTTATTAATTCCAGCAACCGATTCGCCAGGTAGAATGAAATTTTTGTAAACGAAAATTTCTTGTTTAATAATGATAAAACATGTTAAGTAAAATGTTAGATGACGTTCTCAACATATTTTGGGACGTGAATCATTGTGTCGAATGGTGACATGTGTGTGCCGCGAAATACAACATAGCTCAACGTGTAAGGCAGATTGCGGTGTTTCGTTTTATCGAGAACTATATAATACTGAGAAAAAATTGTTGAATCAAACCGTCAAAATATGCCTTCTGAAGATAGGAATGTGCAACCTCTAATTAGATACAACTTTTGCGCCGTAATGTGACACGGACATTCGATGCGGTCTGCGCCCGGTACATCCTACAGAACGAAATACGCGCTCTTGATGGAAGTGGCCAGCATCAAGTTTAACGTTTCCTTTAAAAATGAACACAAAGATGTCAGCGTTTCTGTATTCTCTTCTATCTTTGAATATAGGCCAACGGTGTGAACACTGTTACTTCCATGCATGGAGGTAGGAGTTTACAGGAGATGGCATGTTGGGACTTCCTTGAAGTCGACTTATATATGCCAGTTTTGCCAGAACAATACGTTATTGTTGACCAACTCAGAGCAACGAGTAGATCGAGTAAGGTTTTCGTAAGCGCCTCGCATGGTATTGATACTGTAGAATGAATAGATTTGAATGAAAACTCTTACGAGCGAGCAAGTACGTAAAATACTTCTGCTACCGTTACACTTCATGAGTAAAAAAGGCCATGTTTTACTTTAGCATAGTGTAAATTATGTGGTTAAACAATTGTTTATGTAGATTAACCTAGTGAACATGAAAAAACAGCCACGTATATTGATTTTTTACGCATATGTACGTTATTGAAGATGAGCAACTTCTTGCTAACAGCAATAGAACAAATTTGCACACAAAATGTTAAATAAATAGCAGAAACTAACATAAATGTTAGTTTAAGAATTGTACCCATGCAAAAATAGTTGGCGATGTCGGTACTCACAGAAATGTGTTTCAAAACACAAGCATATAGTTGAGTTTCAATATTATTTTTAAATTCTGTTTCCCGAACAACGTAGACTGCGATAAACACGACACATCTACTATTCGATAAATCATTTTAACTCTATTGCTCTTCAAACTTCGAGTAAAACACATTGGCTCTTTTGGCGGAAACCATGTAATGGTCTACAGCGGCCACGTGTTTAAATGTTCAAGCAACAAGGGCACATATACACTGACTTCAAGTGTTTGTCTGGGCAGTATACGGCATGGCCACCCCCTGCTTCCATATGCCATATATCTTGAACACCACAAAGTATTCTTTAAAAATGCGTTTTTTATTCAGCGATTTGTTTTCGGTATTTTGCTTTAGTACTTGCTGTTTCTCTAGCACGATCGTGAATTGCATACTAACAGCCATTTTTCGGGCATCATTCAAGGATTATATTATTCAGGCTGTTTGGTAAACTCTCCCGAAATATTTAGAAAGGTGAATAGTATGATAAAATTTTTTCCCGTGAGGATTCATCTACAGCTGACGCCGCTTCTCCGCCCGCATTCGACAGAAGAAGATAACGACTGGGGCAGAAAAACTTTATACAAGGTTACCTCTTTCTAAATTTTTCGGCTGAATTTCCTAGCAGCCTGTTTCCACTTCTTAAATTACGCCCCAAAATGGTTATTAGTATGCAACACAGGATCGTGCTAGAAGAACAGTAAGTGCTAAATAACGCTTCTGGTTCTTGAATCTGGTAATTGTTCGGTAAATAAGAGTACACGATTCAAGCGAAAGAAGAAATGCTGCCACACGAAACGAACCCTTGCCTTCGCATCCAGGCGTTGAAGCAATCAGGTAAGAATTCTTTGCCGATAAGTTTCGTCTCATTAGGCCACCGCGCGGATGCTGCATCTCGGAATACAAAAGCTCTTTGAAAGTTCAAAGCTCTTCTTTTCAGCTCCTGCGGCTCCTCGAAAGAAATCTCGTTACGCCAATTTTCTCTTTCATTACATCCGTTTGACCTGTCTCTCGGTTCTTTTTCGCCGCACCCCCTGACTTCATTTTAATTAGACTGTTTTACAATTAAAACTTGATGAGACTGGTTTGAGACTTAAAGGGGTGCAGATTGCTACTTGAGCAGTTTGTAAGCAGGGTGTGTGAGAGAGGGTGGGGAGCAGCAGTTGGGGTAGGTTGGGAGGGGCGGGTCCCAGGCGGTGTAAAGATAATTGGTTTCGACGGGGTGGCAGCATTGCAACCAACAGCCAGGTCAAGGGAAGCCGTCTGCACAAAGCTTGTGGTGGTGCCTCTCGCGTCTTCTATTATATTGCAGATTATATTCTCGGCGGCAATTCAGAGCTACATAGACACAAGGAAACGAGACTGCTAGCAGTTCTCCAAGTAATCAAGTCTGCAACACAAGCAAATGAGACTTACCTGCGTGCTTCTGGAAGCAAATTAATCAGGTCGCTTGAAACATTTACACCAACTTTGAAACTAAAAAGGCCACGCTGGTTCTCGCATCCCTTTACATTACCCACACTGGGCATTATAAAAATGCCTGAGAAATAACTCTCGACAGAATCCAAGAAGTTCTACACGCGGTTAAACCGTACGCTTTTCTGGTAAAATACGTATTCCTGGGTTGAATGTTTCGGTAAAAATATTTGTTTAGATGAAGACGGCAACAAGATGAAAATAATGTTCTTTAGACGTAACGTTACACTCAATGTGAATTAAATATTTAGCTTTCCTACTTGCTGGTTTCCGAGAAAATATTTAAACAACAATTGTGGTTAACATAAAAGGTCAAACTTTATATCGAAGTGAGTAAAAGTATACTTAGATAGGAATATTGTTCAGTATTCAACTGCTTTAATTAAAATTTTGCCCGATACCCAACAAACTTACATGTCTTCATAATCAGCAAAAAAAAAACTTGCTATTATGGACGTTTATACTGCACTCAACGTCTATTTTACTTTATTCGTTACAAACATCAAATTTCGCTTATAATTCGCGTATTTATATATGTTATTAAAGGTGGCTTAAGACAGCTGGACGAGTCAACTTACCATGCATAATTTTGGTAAGATTAAGTAAGACCAAAAAACCCTATTTTTCTGATTTATTTGAATATGGAGCAACTCATCAAGTCTAATCTAGTATAATATTAGTTTAATTTAACTTTTTGTGGGAAAAGGTGTGAAAATTTTGTATCATGTAAACAAGTCAAAAATGTTGTATGTAGCTATCTGAGCCATCCAGTCCATCTTTAAGTTCTCTCTATTATGTATACCTGCGCCGCCGACTATTTCGTCATGTAACAAAAATTTTATTTTTAATGTGTACTAATTGACCATGAACAACAATATTTAAATCGGAAATGGCATCCAGCTACGCATAGCGCTAATCTCATATCATTCAACCTGCTTATGCCCTGCCTTAGGCGAGAAAAAACCGTGGTTATGTTTTAGTACGGCCTACAGTCTAGTCATATTCATAGCATGTAACAAAGCATGAGTAACACTACAAGTCATTAATGAGTACAGGTATTAATGACTGTGTTTAAAGAACGTAGACTGTCTGGCTAGATATGTAAGTCTGAACATAAATCTTTTGATGCGGTTTCTCTCGTAAATCTCCACTTGTTTTTTTTATCTTGCTGATTTCTATTTAACTCCTCACAGATGTAATTTTCTGGAAACGTTACAACATTACATGGAGGAAATTTAATTCTGCGAGCCTCTTTTGCACTACCATATGTTAAACTTATTTTCTCAGCGCCCTTGGCAGAATTGAAATGGAATTATGAGTCACAATCATTAGCCCTAAGCAGTTCCCTATAACAGTTTTAATAAGTGTCTTATTCTCATTGCCAGGTCACAGTCATTAAAATCATGGAAAGCAATACTATGCTGAAATAATAATAAAATCCCATTTATGTTTGGACCAGGAGTTATACATTTTTCTGTGTACGAATGAAGGGCTAAGATTATTTTCAAAATCTTTAAGGTTGATTCCATATATCGAAAACGTTCACGACGTAAGTATATAATCATTTTCAGGAATAAAATCGGTTTCTATTTACTCTTTTCAGCTATTTCGACACTGGTTAAATTTTATTGGATATCATGTTTTTAAGAATGTCGTAATAATTTTAAATAATATAACCGCAACAGATATGTGATATCTGCAACGTTAAAATCATATTAGGATTTCACTTTATGCTAACATAAATGTGAGTATTATCATAATTTCAAAGTATATAAAATGCGGTGTACCGATTATTTGACACGTGCATTTAAGTATAATGTAATGAACATGTTAAAGTGTAGTTATGTTAAGCAATGCGTGTAAACAAAACAGTCGTGCAGATGTAACGGAGCAGTGCAGTGCGGCGCTAGGAACATTGTTGCCCTTAGCGTCAGTATCAGCTCCTTACAGCCGGTATGCCTCCCGCAAAGTGGTCATGTATAACTAAGCCGCGACATTAGGAATAGCTGCAGGCCTTATTACCGTGCTTGAACGCCAGGGACCTAATCGGCTCCTCTTACCCCTCCCCCACCCTCTCGCCGGCAATAACACAGGGATTGCTGTTGCTGCGTTGTGTCTCGAGGGCCAGGGTGACGACACCAGCGACCTCTGGTAATTGTGCTCCCGGAACTTGATGTTACTGTCGTGCGTGTTAACTGTCTTTGGATTTGTCAGTCACTGGGGATTACACGACAGCACTTTGACTATTCAAAAACAATACAAACTGCTCAATAATCACAACAGCAACATTTTAATCACTGTAAGTCCAGTATATTATAATAGTTAAGGTATGTTGATTAATTCAGTGCATTCAGTAAATATTCCTTCTTTTCATTTCCATGGGAATACGGGCTCAATCAAAAAAAAATTGTTTCACTAAATTCGTAGCAGATAGGTCTCGAGTATACTACTGTTAAACAGTGCCTGACACTTACCTTAAACGTGTAGTTTTGGTGTGGGATACACCTCCATGCTGATTTACAGCATGAGAAAAAATTGTGGTGATGACAGTACAACACAGGCGCGCATAGCTATGATGCATGGCTGCCTACTCTCTAGGGGTTAGCCGACAAACTTTGTAACATGTGGTTAAAATGTGTTTCGGTTTTGTCATTAGTAACAGGAAAATTATCCCGTCGGTAGAAATCTTTCAAAACGTCTGCACTTTAAAATTATAAGCCACTGAATGAAAATATTTTTACATTGTGTTTGAAATGTTGCAGATCTTGATGAAAAAGAATGAATCTCGTAACACGCTACGTAGTAAGGTAAAAAAAATAGGACTTAGATACTCAAGAGGAAATACTGAATCAAATAATTTTTAAAATGTGAGACTCGTGAAATATGAAAAATAAATAAACTAAAGTACTTATACTTACTGTAATATTTTCGTCTAATGATAGGTTTGCACCTGACCGTATTACACATATTTTCATAAATAACTAATTCTTCTAGTCACTCATTTTTGACTGATTAAATTCTTTGCGATAACTTTTATAAAATGATTTTTTCCAGTAAAGTTTAGTTGTTTTTAATAAAACCATAGGTGTTTTAATTCTCAGTAATGCGAGATCTCTGAACCCAGCTTTATTAATTTACCAGTCTAATGTAAGTTGTCTAATCATTTTCTCTTTAAGGTGATAGTTTTAGTTCCAGGAAAACACACGAACTTATTACTGAGTCCATAACCTTTGCGATCCTTGCGGTATCACTTGTGTAAGCTATATGCGAGTTGTCCCTGATAACGTTGTTTGCCCCTGAACTTTAGGCTATTTTTTGTATTGCTTCTGGTTGTACTCCAGAGCTACGTCCCCAAAGGTGGTCGTGACAATAGTAACAACAATGCGATATAGCTACACACACGCTATAGTGCGTTATAGTTACACACACACAAACACACGCAACCACACAGTTGTATCCACTCGATCTTAATTAGGGAAAGTAACATAGCAATTTAAACAATTCATGTGCCAAATTAATATACTTAATTGTCTATGTCATGTGTAAACGCAGCGTACGTACAGTTTTCTCCTAAATTGATATTTCACATTTCTTGGCAAACGATACAGTGCAGTATCGGAGCGTTTTGTAATAAACCGCCAGCTTTAGCTGGTTGAATAGCTTTTTCGAAGTTTTTACACTTACATTACGCATGACATAAACCAATTGTTACGACCAAATAACAAATGTCACACTCATTTGGATCACTAATCGTACGAAGTAAGATTCGCCAGAATTATTAATCTACTTTTTAATAGGATAACGAATCCCTCTGAAGTTAACACTTTAATCGAAGAAATCGTGTCAAAATTTACACATTCTTGAATTACGAATTTACATCATCCCGGACCACGCAGTGAACGTGTACAAACAAGCGTTGATAGCTTTAACAAATTCACGTTTATTATAATTATTATTATTCTTTGTCTATAATTTCCGCATCACACACTCCCGTTAATAACATTTCCACATGCAGTGTAAGACTTTATAACATATGTAATGATCCTTGTATGATTCATGCAATGTGTAAGTATTACATATTATAGTTATATAACTATACATACTATAACAATATACCTATATATGTATATATATGCCTAACTATATAGTTATATACATTATTGTTTTACAGGACATATGAGTTGCAGAATAAAACCAATTATCATTTTTAGTTGGCGATGTAATTCATTCATTTCGGCTCACTGCAACTGTTCTTGCATTATATTTATTAAGGTAAATAACACATATTTGTCAACAAGGTAGTGAGAATCTTTCGTCTTAAGATTAAAATGTCGTCATTGAGGACCCTAGTTCTAACCCAACCAATTTCGCTAGAAATGGTTTATTTCTCAAATGATACAATGTATGGTCGAGCACGCCAGATAATGCGGAGCGTACTAGAGCGAGGAGTGCTGACCAATGACAGCTGATGACGCAACCCTTCGCATATCTCAGTTTAGGACCATACATCGACTAGTGGTTAGAGCTCCTTGTAATCGGCACTAAAAATAATTCATACACGTTTTGTTGAAGCTTATATAATTTGTTTATTTATCACAATAAAATGTGTGTTTGTTACCCTTCAACTCTTGGGATCACAACTAAAAATTGATGTTAATCTCGCCACATTTTTACGTAGGGAAGATTTTTATCAGTTTTAATTCTCATTCATAAAAACTTGCTACGTTAACCACACACCTTAAAATTAACATTCCATGGAACAGATACAACTTCTTTGTTATGATTGCCTCGCTTTTCTGCGATCCGATTAAGGATATGGATAAAGTGGTATGATCGCTACATACGCCTGTTTCGTACATCTCCACCAAGCATTTGGTAGCCTAGTAGTAAAGTGGCCTCGTGATGAGGGAAACGGTCGTGTACCTCTCTTGCTTTCATTCCCTCATTTCTTAAAAAATGTATTACAATTTTTATTTTGAAAGAGACAAAATGATCGTCCCATTTTCAATTAATAATGCTGACAGACGAGTTTCGTCTAAATTTGATACTTCTTACCAGCTTATAGAGATAAAAAGCAATTCGACTATTTCAAAATACATCACTTATATTAACGTACAAGTATTAATGTTGCAGCATATTCATATATCACAAACTGGTACAAAGAAATTATTTTTCATTAACAGATCAACACCTCGTCGTAATAAGTGCAGTCTGAGGGTTTCTGTTAGCTTGGTCACTAGATACGCACGCTCATTCCGAAACGTAACACACATTAATCTTAAGTCCTCAGCTATAAATATATATATATTAAAATCGCTGTGCACAACAGCAAGATGACACTTTACAACTCCGTACGAAAAAAACAATGTAAAAAGAAAATCGCAGCTTTACTCATCTAGAACAGTTTGGAACGAACAAGGATTCAGCCATCAGATCAACCAGCTGTAATTAACGTCAATACAGGTTTATGTCGGAAATAATTCGGTACATAAAATCCCCGCACTTTTTCTCCGACAGGTTGTAAAGTTTCCGGTTACAGGCAGTTATCTTTGTAACTAACAGTAGTAATCAACAAATACTCTTTTTTTAGTTTTATTCCTCAATAATAATTGAAAATTTTGTTCTTGTTAAAAAAAATTTGCTAGTGTGAATGGTTTTGACATTATCAAAATAATGATTTATCTGTCACTGATTTTAGCTTGAAATATGTTGGTTTTTGTTCTGTCATTTTAAGGTCAATATAAATTCGGAAGTATTGTGTTTGTGTAAAAGTTGTAGCACATTGTACGCAATTTAAATGAACCGCATTTATTAACACTTCACCCATAACCTAGCGACACTGAAGCAAGGCATGAGTATTTACACCTAGATCCAACGTGCTTCCTGCCCAACAAAGAAGTTAAAAATAGCTAATGTCGTAATAATTCGGCAACTGCTGAACGTTGGTCAGTTTGTAGGTCTCTAACAATGTCTGATTTCCTAAATATCCCCGGACTTCCTCCCCGTTCTCTCTCCTCCTCTCCCCTCCTTCTCATTCAACACTAACCATCCTCAACCACCCCAATTTCAGATATTTAGTCTCTTGGTTATAGGACGATATCTTCATAACAAACGGTCATAAACATACCTGCTCTTTTTTTATTTTATTTCCATATTATAATGTTTTTAGAAATTGTCTCGTAAAGAATTTTGCAAAAGTGTGAACGGTTTCCCCGTAATCTAAATAATTTTTTGTCAAAAAGTTATTTCAGCATGCAGTGTGATTGTTTTTGTCTATTAGTTCTATTTTTTTTTAAGAAGGAAGGTTGGGGCAAGCTCAAGCTGTTGACCTTTATAATGTTGTCCAGTTTGTAAACACATGCGCCATCTAGAGGTGATATAACTAATTTCTACATCCCACTCCAAATATTATCGCAACTTTGGAAACGGTAGACGTAAATTATAAGGAAGTAATTCGCCCATTACTTATTTTAATTAAAATGTATTACCGTTATCCATCACCTATGGGTCGCCGTGTCCCGATCTGAGTACAACCAGCAGCTGTTTTATTTTAAATTTTCCGGAAAGGGCACTGTGACCCTACCTGTGTAAAGTTTCAAGGAAAATTAAACTTGTAAGTACATTAAATACAAAATAATTGTGTGTGCGTGTTAAACATTTATTTAAAAATTTTTAATAAAGTGAATTATAGTGGGAATATGATACTCTAAAAATCGACTTAAAAATGTCATTTCTTTAGTTAAAATAAAAAACTTATTTGACTGGTAGGACTCTTTTTGCCTAATACAAAATGATTATATATATATATATATATATATATATGTATTTAAGTAATTGCATTTTATTGTTTAATTTTCGGGGCAGTGTTAATCCCTCTATAATTCACGACACGGGAAAATTTAAAACAAATTTCGCTTTACTTTTTACATACTATCACCAAGCGAAATTTACACAACCCGTCCTGAAACGTCTTGTGTACACGTGTATGTAACTTATATGTGTGTATGTATGTTTATTTATATAGGCCTATATGTATATATTTATAAAGTGATTGAACACTTTATTTAAGCAGGCGCAACAGGCGCCAAAACAAACGCGTTCAGAGGCAGCATGGAAAGAATCCTCGGAGCGACTATTATACCATGTACTGCACCTCGCTTGGGCGTGGTGTGTGGTGGAGTTGAGGCGGTGTTGCACGCACGCCGGAGGGAAGTCATAAAGCGCCACATCGTTGTCGTAACGCCGATGATCCGCGGTAGAGGACCAGCAAGCCACCCGCGCGCGCCTACACCAAGGCCTTCCTATAAATAATCTCAAATCCTCGGGGCCTCCTCCCTTTTCAGCAGCCAACTTCTGAGCTCCCGTTATCCGACCTCAACCCTCTCCCTAGACCGCTCCTCGAATGTTAACAGGCCGGGCGACAGCATGTGGCGAGGCTTGAACTCGAAGAAAACAGCGACGACCTCGTGCGTCTGTCGGCTTGTCTGCTGTCTTCCCGCTCGGCAGTTCTGTTCCTCACCAACGTGCCTCTACTCTGTCGGTCACAGGTAGAACTACAGTTGCCTCTGAATAAATACAAGTAGGAATGTATGTTGGTAGTTCGATAGGGTTGAGATCCGTTACCGCTTCAGCGTGCAATGTCCGTACTAACAGAGTTCATCTCAATTTACAAGCATATTACTCACTGGTGGAGTAAACAAAGACTCGGTAAGTGTGTGTGTGTGTATGTATACATAAGTCACGAGTTTATAGTGATAAGATGATTGCACAATTTTGTTTAAGTGCACATCAGCAGCTCTGCTGAATGGTTATTGGCTGCGTGGTTTTGTTAAGGGGCCTCACTACCTGCGCTTCAAACGCGTTGCAGCGAGTTACGGCTACTCTTTTTTTTTTTTAAGAAGCTATTTAACGCAAAATATATTTGCATATATACGAAAAGAACACACACTTCAAACTATGTCACTATTGTTTTGAAAATCCGGCGCGTTAATTAGAAAAATAATTTTCAGGCCCCTCGAACTGGCCAAAAATGAGTTTTCCATACTGCCATAAATAGAAAAATAACAACTTGATTCTATAAACCCAACTATATAAACAAGCTTTAGACCACGGCCGTAGAAAAACAGGTCTGGACACTCACCTGGACATTTGACCCCCTTGTTGTTTGGCTGTAGTTCACCAAGTTACCGAGAATATTGTGTTTTATTGGCGCTGATGTTACGGCGGTCGTACTAAACTCCGCCCACTTCCTTTCCGCTAAGATAAAAAATTTATCAAAACGTATTTTTTATCAATTTATGAAATACTTTCTTCGTTCACAATTTTAAGAAAAGACTCCAGCAATCTTTATTTACTTTATAAATTTAACAATGGAAAAAAGTGGACGGAGTTTGAGTCCGACCGCCCGGAAAACAGCGCCAAAAAGTACGGCATTCTCGGTAACTTGACGAACTACAACCAAACAACAAGGGGGTCAAGCAAAATACATTGTTAGATAGGCGAGTGTCCAGACCTGTTCTTCTACGACCGTGCTTTAGACTTTGAACTATGCTCCCCAGAAATAAAATAATGTGGTCATCGCATAAAATCCCTTAAGGAAAAGGACAGTAATAAAGCACTGCACACCAGCTGAGGGGCTTGCGCGGAGAAGCGATAATGTATTACATACGTCGGTCAACGGCACTCTTACCGCTCCTGCCTCGTACAAACAAACGCAGTCTAACTAGCGATGCCACTTAAGGGTGTTCAAGTGCGATAAAATCATAATTTTATATTTTTGTGAAATAGTGTTAGTTTTGTAGACGATACTTGTGAGTACAGTTTCCTTTTACAAAACAATTTTTAGCACCCATAATTTTCTCATAATGGTGCGTCAAAGTCAATATTTGCTTGCTTCGCTGCCATGCCAATAACGAAAAATAATTTATCTACTTAAATGAAATAATTCACAGTGAACTAACATCACATGGGCTCTGCAACAAAACAATTTAAAACCCACCATGCAATATTTTGAACTTTTTAAAAATATCGCAAAAGTACAGAAAAAAATTGCAAATTGAACATTTTTTTTAAATATATAAATAGTTCATCGGATATTTTCTCAGTGCTTTATTACATAGTCCATTGTATGTCATTTCACCGTGAATTATTTCACTTTCGTTAGTAAATTGGCTTCCACTACTTGCATGGCAGCAGAACAAGCAAATTTTGGCTTTCACGCACCGTTATGAGGAAACTATGGGAGTTAAAATTGTTTTGTAAGAGGAAACTGTACTCATGTCTCTCATTTGACTGCACCAATTATAATTACTTTATTGTGAACCTATACGTAGGTGAGTTGTCAGTATCATGTCCAAGACAAGCTAGAGTTAAGATATCCAATCACTAAACACGAAGCAGAGCTGCAGGTGTGATGCACGTAAGGCACTGAAACCAGAAAGTGCAACAATCTTTTCGCCATTAACTCGTGGCTTTAATAATCGCATTGATACAGGCAACAAAACACGGCCTGTAGGCCTTAACGTACTGCAAGGTCGTTAGAGACGGAACCAGTGACTTAGGGAACCATAAACCATACGGGAAGCTGCCATGGCCTATATTAAGCATTGCGTGGATTAAATTTGTTATCCCTTAACATCTGGTAGGCTATAAGAGGTCGCTTAAATGGAAAACTGACAGCGAATATAAGCGATAATATGAATAGACACAACTTTATTTCCCTATTCCCGTTTTCAATTTTACTCTTACTTTATATTCCACCGTTATATGACAATGAATACACATAAAGAATTTCATTATACTGTTAACAAAAATTATTACTTACATCGATTGATTTTTATGCAAATTTTTCATGTACTGATAATATTTGCGAACAAAATAGATTTATATAGACTTTATTAATTGTTTTTTTATAAGATCTAGACAGTTTTTAACCTTCAAAACTTTCCCATTATTTTGTAAATTATCATTCAACTTATCAACAAAATATTTTTAAGATATTTGTTAATTTTATCTTCAATTACATCTGTACTGCAATAATCCTAGAGCAACCTATACGCCTAGTATTATGAACTTTGTTAGGGTCAGTGATAAGTATTTTCACGTCTTTTAATGATATATGTATATATGTATATATATATATATACATACATATATATATATATATATATATATATATATATATATATATATATATATATATATATATATATATATATATATATATATATATATATATCACTTGCTGCCAAAATAGTGAATCCTTATGAAACTAGTTTTAAATCAGAACGGTGAAAACTCAGATTTCCTAATACTCTACTTAAAAAATAAACATTTCTTAAACACGCAACATTCACATCAGTGTCACCAACTTCGCTGCCTGAAGACTAATTTCATACTGATTCTGTGCTTTAACAACAAAGTCGTAAAGCTAATCATATTTTGTCAGGAAACCTGCTATCAGTAATACTTCGTTTAAAGCTACTTACATTATCAACATTTACCGACATTTTATCTTGAAATTTAGAACGTTCGAATGTGCGGCATCGTATGTCTTAGGCTGCAACGCAAAACATTCACGTCATAAAAAGTTGATCGGTGTAGTTTTATAACAGCTCGTACCACAGGCTAGGAAATGTAGGACAGCGGGAACGTCTGCTGCACCACTGCATAGAGAAATAACAAATGTGTGTTCCACATAACACAAGCAATTATAAGAAAAGATCAAACGTAGACGTTTTATAACATTGGTTTGAAATTACAAGTTATATAATACCTTATTGACAGCATGTTTATATATGCACGTGTATCTAAAACATACCAACAAACTTTAACAGGTTATTCCTTGGGCGGACATATAATTTTGCTACAAGGAATCCATAGTCCAGGTCAAATATTGAAGAGCTGTAGACGCTTCCAAAGTTTGAGAAAAATTACAAATTATTGTGATATTTTGAAAACGGCAATAATAACGTGAGGGCTTTGTACATTTAACACATATCAATCATGTTTAAATGGGGTGACACCATCCTTATTTTCGAAGAAAAAAATCGTACGTGACAGTAAAAATGCGCTGTTTGTGACCAAAATAATAAAACCTCGGCAAAATTAGAAAAATAAATGTATGTTGCAAAAACTGTCTAAATCACATCATTTAAGGACATAGAACTGCTGTTGCCTACCAAGTATGCAACCAGGAATGATTGATTGCGTGCTGCGCCATAGTGGAATGCGTCCTGCAACTTTGTGTGTGGTAAAACATTATTGAGTTTCATAAACAGATTAGGTGGAATTGTCTCAATTTAATGAAAAATTAAGTAAAATAAGAAAATTAATGCACGTCTGTGCACTATCAATGTAATTTCGCACTATCATAGGAAATCCTACAAGTGTTCAAATTGGTGGCTTCTCATTTCACTACAACAATTGAGTCGGCATATTATTTAATGATTATCCTTAAAGGATGAAATTTCGAGATTTAGACAGTTTTTGTAAGAGACTTTTATTTTTCTATTTCCGCCTCAGGAATAACCTGTTAACGTTTATATATACATTTATTTAATTATTTACTTATTTATATACACACACGAGCACACTAATAAACGATAAGTATCACTAACGAACGGTGCTAAAATGTACAAGTAATGCCTTACACTTAATCCTTTTCCAAAAAAGCAACTGTTCTTAACCATGTACTTTATGAACGGGCATTCGTGACGGCATTCTCCTTCAAGTCTAGAACTGTTCTTGAAATCACCAAGTCATAACTGGCCAAACCAGTTTCACCAACAAAGAACTTTACCAATGCTAAACGCCCGAAATATACTTTAACAGCTTGAATAATAAGACCTTTCCCACGAAAATAGTATTCCCGAGCTTTAATATGACTGTAATAAAATTACACAAACTATACCATAAGCAATTGATGTTCATTGGTAAGAAAGGAAAATGTAATTATTTTCTAATCTTTAAATTAAGAAAAAAAAATGCTGGAACGTTGTATTTATTAAATGTGTTATTCGCCATTTTATTTATAAATTTTGTTTTAAAAAACTAGTTTCATTTTATTATAGAAAAATCATTATCACATATTCATATAAAATTTGCAATTTTGAGTATAAACTGGTACACATATTGTACTTTTTTGTAAAAAAAATTGTTAGAATTAGTATTCAAGTGTGACCGTTCTCTCATAACGTCTTCGGTTCTTTCTGCGTGATTGGTTCCATCACTTCAGTTATCATTTCGTTGAATGCCTCCTGTTCACGCTCCCATAGAAGAGAATATAACGTTTTCTTCATGTCTTCGTCCTGAAAATATCAATACAGCCAATCAAACACATTGCATACAATTTAAAAATTCTTAAGGAAACATATTAATTTAATTGTAAATTTTTCTAACATACTATGTCAAGAGTAAAAATGAAAAACTTATTGTTACAAAAGTATGAAAAATTACATTTCACCTTGCACATATACGAACAAGTTATTTAGTTTGTCTGATAAGAAGTGTTCAAATAGAACACTATGGCTTTGTGACGATGCCCACCCTTTGTGGGCGCGCTTTGTCGGCGTTCTTCGTTGATCTAGGGGATCGCTGGGCGCTGGGGTGTGGGTGCAATCCCCCCTTATTGGTTCCTCACACCTACTTCTTGGAAATGAGTGCGGTGGCGTAAGACTACCTTTCTAACGGACATGATGATTGCGGATTGACACGTGCACACGGGCCCAGTGGGGGACTTGTCTTTTCTATGTATTTGAAGTTTGTATTAGGGGTGGGATGATATTCACGGACTGTGACTTTGTCACCGATATTTTTTTGTCACAGTTCGAACTGTGACAAGCTATCAAAAAGCACTGTGACAAAGTCACGAATCAAATGTGACTGCTACATCTACCCGCGCTGTGACTATGCACTCCCCCCGCCGCGGCCTTCAAAGTACAAGCGATCTTTTGTCACTTATATGAAGCAAAATAACAGCGAATGTGTCACACCATGCGCCTGATGACTGCGATAGGCACTGTGATGTAAACAGCTGTTGTCTACCAACAATACTCAACCGTCTGGTAGATAGTTGTGGCCGTGTATAACTGTCGCCGATACTTTACTGAGACAAACCGTGTTTTTTTTTATTTTATTTGGTTAAGTGTTTTGATTATATATCACAGTAAAATTACTATTTATTTACATATCGTGTTATTACTCGTTAGCGATAATTCCAATTACTAAGCACAATTATGCATATATGCATTTTACTCTGCATTGCACACATCGTTAAAAGAAAGAAGATGACCGACACACATACAAGTGTGTATTAAATGTTCATGCGCAGGGTATAGTAACAATTCGCGACAGATGTACGAGTGTGTGTTCACTCTTCAAGTCACTTGTCACAGTGATTAAAAGTCACAGAGTTTAGTGAATACGAGTGTGCGTTCACTGCTCAAGTCACCAGTCACAGAGACTAAAAGTCACAGAGTTTAGTGACAAGTATTTTCTGGTAACTGTCACAATCATCACTGTGAATGGAATGTCACAGTTATTCCCAGCCCTAGTTTGTATAACGTATCGGTGATTTCAGTAAAATTGTGAGTCTCTTTTCACGTAGATTCTGGCATTACGGTAATTTATATCTTATAGTATGGTGTATGGGCACAAGTCAGTCTTTCTCCGTCTAGCAGAATTGTATAGTAATGTAAGATGACTCAAGGAAGGAATGTGTATGACGGCACGGGGTCAAGTTGCAGGTTCACACCAGAGGGAAACCTCGCCCAGATGTTGGCCTGTGGCTCTATTCCGTGGCAGTTTAAAGCAACTTAGCTTTAACAAGCAAAACGATAATATTAGTACAAAAATTGCCTTAGCAATGTGGGGAAACTAATTCGTCTAGTAATAATAATAAATACGTTGCATATATAACACATGCTTAGCTGAAACAAAAACAAATGTATTATCTAACATATAACATAAGAAAACATTAACAATTCCGTATAAGCTCAGTTAAGTCACACATAAGTAAGTTACGACAAAATATTTTAAAATGTTATCCTTCCATGTGAAAAGATGACAGTCACCTTATCACCAATCACGACTACCTACTACATTCAACAATTTTTTAAATATTTTCCACATTCAAAGCAAATCTTCTCCGGTCACAATTATTTGAAGCAAACATAATGCTTCACAAGTACCAAACCGTTCTTAAGGCATAAAGGCCCTCCATTCTCCCGCACTGCATCTTTACTCCGGTGAGTAAGGGAGCGCTCGTCACTTAGCCTGCCTGTTCTTTCTCATCTTTCTATACATCCTAATTTGCTTTACACAGCTTTCTTCTAGTTTTGTCGTATTAAACCTCTCTCCTTCACGGTCAGCAGGATCGACTTTTCGTATGGAGCAATCACCCGGATACCATTTCGTGGGTCACCAGAATTTTTCTCTTCGCGTCATAGTGCTCGACTTCTATTCCAACTTCCGTGACGAATGCGAGCCATACTTCACGGAGATCTTTATCATTGAATATGATTGTCATGTCCAGTTCCAATCCTCTTTCCTTCTGGATTCCCTTAGGCAGTTGTTGCCAATATCTAAGGCTTCTGACATTTCAGTAACCAATGTTGCATTGCATCATCAACACCACATTATGGCGAGGTCATGGAATGCAACTCAGTTTTGAAGTTCAAATTTCCCGTGTACAATGGTGTTGTGATTATACTACAGCAATGTGTCCTTTGTGTTACTGTATATAGTACGGAAAATCTCAAAGGTATGTCTGTCTTGAAAGCAGTCCGGCGATCCTACCATTCTCGTATTACGTGGGCTTTCAAACCCGTTTTTTTAATGTTTCTCATTTTACGTGCGCATGATCTTTCCGCGAAGATGTTCTGTGTATTAACTTAGTAGATCCACCGGTATAATGCCTGCTAACATTAGAATGACTCTTTTGACTCAGTTGCATATGCCTTGGTCACGGTTAGCTCTTTTAAGGCCGAAGTTTAAGCAGAGCATACATGAATGCTTTTCTGAAGACGGTCATCGACAGTGGCTTTAAGTTTTCTTCATCCTCCCATGGTTACAGATGTCACATATTGTAAAAACTCTTATGTTCAGAGCAGTTCTGGAGGAACATCGAAAAGAAAGTTGCGGGGCAAGCGACTTACATCATAGAAATATTTACGTAAGTCGTTCGCCTCGTAATTTTCTCCTCACGATTGCAAAAGTTTAAATGTCTGTACGTCCGTAAACTGGAACAACTGTCCCACACGGCACCAATGATAGCTGTCGTGCTGATCTGTGTTATTTTGGTAAAGCTTCCCATTGTCATCTTAAACATAGATTTATTAGTATTATGGCTTACCAATCCTTCCGATTAATAGTGGTTACTGCCTGAGAAATAAGTGGCAAATTTAGTTTCAGCAAGAAAAATTTCATTCTCATCATCTTATTTCAGTGGTAAGAATGGCTGAAATAGGTGTTTATACGGTATGTTTAAGTGAGGAAATTTCCACACACAACTTTGAGATTTGAATTTATGCGTGCAGTAGGCCTATACCTTCATGCTTAAATGTATTGGCGCTCTGGTGCATTCAACTTAAGTTGTCTACGGGTTCACAGCACCTCTGGTGAATGCACAAAGAAGCGAATATGTAACCAATGCTCACACTTGACTCGCTCTTTTAAGGCCGCTTCACAATGATGTTAACACGGAACCTGTTAATTTAACTTTGCGTTAATTTTACAAAAACATTTTCGAGGATGTGTTCAATTTTCACATTTAATTTAAGGAATATATTCCAGGAAGTTGGGGTACAAGGCTGCCAATTATATTCGAGATTTAAAAAAAAATTGGGAACATGTGGTAGGCGACAAGCGATAAGAACAAATACGTGTGTACCAAAATTCGAATTTTAAAATGTGGTTACAGCGTATTCTACTCAGCATGTAATCTGATATATTAATATCACACCAATTTGTTCCCACAGTGCTTCTTTCAATTGTGCATTTTTTAATTATTTCAGATTTCTGGTCATATAAACACGTGTTCGCGCACACACATCGAAGTTTCAGCGTGCATCGGGCAAAAAAATTTTAACGGCTTTCTTCTTGGAATACGTGAATAGAGTTTAGCCAGAAAAAGAACAATTTTTCTTCTGATTGGTGTAGTTTCGTTAACTTCGCGTCAAAGGTCAAGTTGAATCAACTTCAGACTTGGGTATGTTATCTTCACTTAGCTCTTTAACTCAATATGAAAAGAAAAGTAGTGCTACTGATATCTGAACATAATGATAACGATAACGTAACGTAAACAGCTTCATGTTAACTTCATTGTGAAGCTGTCTCTACCTCTCCTACACCTCAGGCCACGGGCAGTCAGCCAGACGACCATCTCAATCTGATAAGCTAATATTAAAAACTTACAAACTAAGCAGTCCTAGACTAAACCAGCAAAAATATTTTTTAACTTATCCATAACTTGAATCTAACATGGTATTGAGAAGATAACGCTTGGAAACCACTTCAACGGAGGTCATCTCAAAAACCTAAACGTTCTGACAATCCACATAATGCAGCTTTCAATTATGGTCACTTGATAAAATTCTCATCTTACCCAAACAGATGGTCAATAACAAACCCGAGGTATGTTTCGGAATGTAATGCAACTGCTTATGCAACTGGTGTGTTGCGTCTAGCATGCCCTTGAACTGAACCTCCATTAGACAGTTCATCAAAACTGCATGAGCCATGTTAACAGCTCCCGTGCCGGGAGTTCTGTTATCATGATCACTGAGTATCTTACTGGTAATGGAGGAGATAGAACCGGCAGCAGCGAAAACCCTGGCATTTCCCATTATTCACGTGCGCCCAGTATGCAATCAAGCTGTTTGCAACCCACGAATCAGGATGTCCTGCCGATTTCTTAGTTTCTATAGATAGCCGCCAGAAGAGAGATCCTAAATTAGAACCTTACTTCACTTACCTGAGGCTCTAAAGCGCACGCTAGCACGGCTGAGTGAAAATAGTTCGTATGTGGCAGGTAAACTTATGACAGTTTGTCATGAAAGTGCACATTCATTAGACGGCTTACCTACTGCTCACATATTCACACACCATACTGTCACATTACGGTGGCGCTGTCACCGCCGGTCACCTATATCTACAAACTAATCAATTTAAAATCCTGTTCAAGAATTTTCTTTATTGTAATTGCCTCCCCCCCGGAACGTTTCAACGTGAACATGGGCTTGATAACACACAATACTCTTGTGTAATTAGAGGATAAATTAGATATTTAAAAATGCGTTTTTGTGAACTCTAGAGTCAACACTATTATTTTAAAATGTACAAACTAAATACAAATTAACCAACAGCTACGCTAAAGCATAAATACTAACTTTGTTTACTAAGAATATAAATAGTCTCTTAATATAATATAGGCTAGTCACAGTAAAGTAAGAACTTTCGAGTCCCTGGTTTTATATTTTCTTTCAGTCAATTTCTATCTTTATACCACTGGTTGATGTAAACATAGTGATGTAAGTAAGTTACACAGTGTGTAGATTTGAGGCAAAATTAAAATAAACTTTTTTATGATTATTTTTAAGAGATATTTTTCAAAAGTACTTACTTTACTATGAAGGGCGACCATGCATTATTCGTGAGAAGTATCTTAGATTCAAAGTCAAAGGCTTTATTTTCATTAGTATTTTTCGAATCCGATTCGTATTTCCTTAGATCTTAAACTGTAGTTTTTAGTAATTGTTTTAGTGGCTCTAAAATAATGTTTATAATAAGCGTGCTGAATTTTTAATTGAATAGCGACATGTTTAGAAATATGTCCTTTCTGTAGACATACATATTTAATGCACGGTAGTTAGGTGCTTTACAAAAGGAATATTCACAACTCGCTACAAGGCATTTCAGGTGAAGGTGGAAGTGTCCCTCAAAAGGCGCCACCGACCTTGAGCGGTTTTGCTCGTTATAGGTTCAGAAGCGACGGAGCTATAAGGGTGGCCTTGAAGTACGTATCAAATGCCGCATCGCCAATACGAACCTAGCGCTGAACTAGTGTGCAAGATTCCCGCCGATCCATTTTTAATATGGGACTTTAAGGACGTTGGACCGTAAAAATTCAAAATTTTATATCTGTGCCAAACACTGGTCAACTTTTACACATCAGATGACACGTCATTTCCTAAAATAAAAAAAATTATGTCCCATAGTTTTAGCATAATCATCTATCAAAGTCGCAAAATGGCAGTTGCGGTGTAGCCAAAATTATAAAAAATAATTAACTTGCAGAAACAAGATAATTCATATTAATTCTTAATGACGTGAGCTACTTCAAGACACTTCTGTGAACACAAAGCGATACGTTTTTGTTTTTCTAAAAAATTGATGAATAGAGTAAATTTTTGCATAACTTTGACTTTTGGCTACTACTGAAATTTTCAAAACTAACTTTTGTCAACCATGTCATAAAATGCAGTGATACACTGACTATCAGTTACTGTAATTTCGAATTTATTAGTCAATTACTTTTTTTGATTTTGGCTACACCGCAATGGCCATTTTGTGCATTTGATGAGTGATTATGCAAAAACTATGGAGCCCAATTTTTTTTTTTTGAAAATGACGTGTTATCTGATGTGCAAAAGTTGAATAGTGTTTGGCACAAATATAAAAAATGAAATTTAACGGGTCCAACGCCCTTAAGCAGTGACCATATAATTGTATTGGTGGAGAGTCTGTGGTAAAATTCAGTGCACGATTAAGAGTTTCGCATACATCCGGTTAGTACATTCTGAAGTACGTTAGTCTGAGTCAAGTGAAGAGATTTTGGTCGACACTTAACTTCTAGGTCTTAAGCGCTGGTGAAGGGTGACATGATGTGAGTGTGGAGCAGCGCCGGAATGAAGGGGCGGGGGAAACGAGATCCCCAAGAAAACCCGCTGACAAGCGGCATCGTCCGACACGGTTCCCACATGCGAAAATCCGGGAAACGATTCCGCCGGGAACCGAATCTGGATCGCCTTGGTGGGAAGCGAGTGATCTAGCCCCTGCGCCTACCACAGCTCCTACGGCAATCTAAAGGCATACCCACATATAGCCGTGTCCATGTACGTGACCGTGGCTGTGCATGTGTCCGAATTTCGCTGTTCACAATTGCTTTGTCCGAATCTGGTCCGAATTTGTGATTAATGTAATATTTTATACCACTCCTCTTCATTTAAATCTTCTATTTTTTCGTAGCTTAATTTTAATACTTTCAATTTTAAACCTAGTTACAAATTCTCGTGAAAACAGATGAAGTTTTCTTCTGTCTTCGGACACAACTTCAAGCAAAAGTTAAGATTGGGCGAATACTTTTCTTAGGACCAAGCTCGTTGCAAGACACTGTAACTTCGGACACAGATATGACGTCACAGTCACGTGCGCCAACTTCGGACGTCGCAATTATTAATAGGCCTTAAAAACGCCATCTTTAGCTGTTGGAGGTCTTAGAAATTGTGTTTTAAGAGGAGTCCTCGGCTGGTGCATGGATGGCTTTGCAGCGTGTACGCGTATTCTTTTTCACGCGAAACCGCTTAACTTAAGCATATTGTGTTTATCTACGAAACTAACACAAACTTGAAACTATGCTTCTATGTTTTCAAAAATTCAGCACGCTTTTTAGAAACATGATTTCCGGGCCTCTCAAAATTGCTAAAAACTGTTTTTTTTAGACTGCTGTAACTCCGAAAATATTACCTGAATTCTTAAAGTGCAAAGCGAGAGACATACGTTGGTTTTTACTTCATACTATTCAAAAATAAAGTGCTGTGGTCACCGCTTTAAGTCCCGTAGGTAACAGACTACAAGGAAAACCTCGCACGCCAATTTGGTGCGAATAGAGGCGAAATGCTTCTCGTCAAGCGTGGAACACTGGCTCTTATAGCTTCGCCCCAAATAGCAAACATCAGCTGGCCCACTTGTGCAAATCTGATCGCGATAAGCAGCACACAGGCAGTAAACATTCAGAATGCACCCGTGGCCTCATGTGGCATACTTGATGCATAATGAAATCACCCACTCATTAACCACATGTGTACCACAAGCATACGTATTATACTCAGAGTCTTGTGGGTTAGTTTGCTAAGTCTGCTTGTGAACCGTATACTGAAATATGTCAGTCTTTTTAAACTACGTTGCCCACATTAAACTTAGTTCAGTATAACTACAAACATATTTACTGACATGGCCTGATTATCAACCATTCCAGCAAAAGTAGACAATCATACTAGCGAACATTGGCCGCTTCTGCTAACAGTTGGCCAACTGAAAAATGATTGAATTTGCTACTAGGGGCTATTCCCACGCGTCAAAGGTGGAAGACTCCTCGTAATGAGCACGGTGTCTTAACAATGACATTCCGTTCTTGTCTGAAGTGTGTTTTCTATTCGTCCACTGGAACAATGAGCGCACGAGGAAAAGTTTCGCAAAAATAACGTATTTCCCCACAAAAGACAGCGAATCAACACACGAGGTAGGCGGCGCCCATAACGGTCAGCTTTCTAGGAAACGAAGAGCCAATATAATTCCTTCATGGCTGAAACACACGCCGGGATACGCGCGAGCTTAGAGGAAGGAAGTAGTACCTGGAACCAAGGATGCCTGAGAGCCTGCTGCACGGTGATCCTCTCCTCCGGGTCCAGCACCAACATCTTCGAGATGAGGTCCTTCACGTCGCTGGAGACCAGGTCCCACACCACACTCTCGTCGAACGAATAGTGGCCTAGCAGGGTGGCTGCCGGGTTCCTGAACGGGAACTCGCTGCTCAGGCTGCACAGGGTAAGTAAAACATCCATCTGCTCACACTGATTAAAGGGAATAGTGCACGGTCATTTTTACTTACTCTATTTTTCCGTTATAAGCATTCCTGGGTGCAAATCAACATTTTTTTTATATTTCATGTTCTAAATGTTGATCCACTACACAATTTTACATCGTTAGATAATAAATTACTTCCATAATATCTAACGTGTGTTGTAAGATAAGAAAGATTGTGTAGTTCTTATCTCTAAAAAAATGACAGATAATGTGGAAATAAGTTATTGTCTAACAATGTAAAACGGTGTCAAAAAGGATGATAGACATTCACGAATGCTTGTATTGCGAGAATAATTAAATGTGGCCGTGCACCATTGTCCTTAAGCTGGAGTCACAACTATCCGTCCCATCCGTCAGTCGTCCGTCCGTCCACCAGTCACGTGGCATACAGCCACTCCCTTCCGTCAGTCCGTCGGAATCTTGCCAGACTCTAAATTTTGACGGCTGACCTATGAGACGGTTGTTTTAACGGCTGTGTGTTAATAAGAAGGCTGTTATGTTTGTTATATATTTTGTCGTGTTCGGGCTGAAAATTCCTCTTTAAATTACAATAGCGATATTTTTTCGCTGGGCAAAAATTAATAATACTAGAAGAAATATTTTATTTTACATAGTGCTAACTCAAATCAAAGGGTAAATAACGTTATTAATAAAGAGGTCAAATTACACTCCCGTAATTTCTTTGTAGTGAAAAACAACGGTTGCAAATATTAGCAGCCAAATATTAATCAAATATAAGTAAAATTAAATAAACTGTTTAAGGGAAATGTTTTATCGTACAGAAGTTTTCTGTTTACACATTGGTAGTGTTGTAAATTAAAGGAATAACAAAGGACGGGTGATGGAGTGTTGTGAATCGCTAGGTGAGCAGACGGTGGAGTGGGGAGCGGACGGGCGAATGACTGATGTACGGAACGGATGACTGTGACTCCAACTTTACTGCCTCGCGTCATAAACAGAACTGAACAGTAGCAGACCGAAGGCTTAACGAAGGACAATGAGACTGGCAACTGTTAACTGCTGACTGTTTTGTCTAATACCTACTGTTAATTATAATTATATAACTATAAAAATTATTTGCCATTCAAATATAATTTATTGTTGAAATTTACTAATTACCTAATATTTAGTGGGGAAAATGTAAATAACACTGTCACCGACACATTTCGAACGCGATAAATTTGAATTATAGACCCTTTATATTTGAACTCTCAAACACCACGGTACCGTTAACGTGGATGTCACCACCGACTGCAGCGCTAATGAAATGGCCGTGTCCGATATTGTTGTCTGCTGTATTTGACCATGTCGAATAAACTTACTTTCAGTTGATCCCAGCTAACTCATTAGCGTAATTGTCAAACTTGGGGAAGTAACTCTGAGAAAACTGAAAATGGAATTATACTAGGCCATAATTCTCGAAAGACGAGATGAAGACAATTTAGTGTACATGAGACGAATAGTAATCAAGGTAAAAACAATTGCCACGGCTTCCGGCTGGAGTCGCGTCTGGCTGGTACAGTATTCTACAGCCAACAATATGCGGCACTAGCCCGGGAGCAAAGACAGTCATGACAATGGCCTCGAAAGCCTAAACGCTTATATCGAGGTGAATCTCCCCATTATATGGATTTTTTTAAGATTGGTCCTACGCTTACGAATCGTTTTTTAACATCTCAACTTTGCATTTAGGTTGTAGTTTTGGTCTTTGTGGTTGTTGATTGGCAATATAAAGTATAGATATATTTCTATTGCTGTAAAATTCTCGGTCTAAACGATTTCTGATTAATAACAGTAGTAATTTTAGATGACAGTAAGACAGTGCCTGAAAAGAAGGCAGGTCGCTTGGCTTCAAGCCTAAGTGTCACATCACGTCGTATGATTACCCGAACGATAAAAATCGTTTTTTTCATTACTGTAAAATATGCCATTACCAATTACACTGCATTTTATTTTGTCGCACAAAGCAGTAGTTTTAAGACGAACTGTTTATGTTCACCTTAATTGTAAAGAAAATATGTTACAATTAGACAATACTTTGAACACCTGTTGGTAAGCAACCCTTATAACATGCAAGAGAAAGGAGTTGCATGACAACAGCTAATGCAACACTCCTCATTCGGTTACAAGCATTCTACTGCTATTTAACCAATTATTAACGCCTAAATTTCTCAAAGTTAAAGAAATATGTTTTTGAACACTTAACCACATTTTATAATTGTATAAGCTATTGGTTTTCAATGTGACATTTAAGAACGTACTAAGCTTATGCGCACCATTGATAGAACCCACGATTTATCGCGAAAAGAATTTTGCAACAGTTTGTTTCAATACCTTATGTGCACACACGAAACTCTGCTTCATGGTTATTGGCAAAATGTATTACTGCACAGACGAGGCTCATTTGACTTTGTCAACAGGAACAAGGTTACTGCGACACCACACGTATGTGATTTGCGGGTAGAACACTAGATGCTGGGAGTTATAAACAGCCAATCACTAACCATGAAGCAGGGCTGCATATGTGCACACTAGACATTGAAACAAACTGTTGCGGAATTCTTTTCGCGAAAAATCGTGGGCTCTAACCATTAAGAAGTCCTGTAAATTACAGTTATGTATGTTTCTGGCTGTTTCAACCTGTATCCACGTGTGAAAGGCGAAGGTGATTTACACTCTTCTAAACCATGATTTATATGACCAACATAAGGGAACTGTTTACCACAAAATTGACAGTAACAATGCCAGGGATTAAAACCGATTACTTTATATATGTTAGCATACTCTAGCCGGTAATTTTGAAAAACAATATCTGTATAGTCTTTAAATTTTTAACATAAGCAAATGTACATATAAAAACAGCAAGGTGTTAAACGCAAAGTACTCATTAAATATCTTCCACTAAATAAAAAAAGGCACATACGAATATATTAATAACTTTATTTTCTTCTTGGATACATTGGATACATGAATGTTTAGTTAGAGCTTTAAGTTTGATTCCGAGTGCTTCTCATTTAATTTCAGTTTTAGAGACAAACATTTGAATTTATGCCTTTGTAGGTTAAATGTATTCAACAATACGTGAAATTTAAACAGAATAACTGAAAATATGATGTTAAAATTATGTCGTTCACATTGAGAAGCTTACATAGCGTCATTTAAGAATATCTTTAAAGAGAAACATACGAAAATAGCATGTTCGATGTATATCCATTTCAATAAATATAATTTTAAATGTATAGATAATAATGTACAAATATGACGTAAGTGTAAGCGCTCTATTTATAAAGTAACAACTACGTGATTCATAACATTGAGCAGCTTATTTACTTGATTGCATTTGGTTTACTTTAATTTTTTGTTAAAGAAGGCTATACATTTTGACGAGTTACGGAACAACAAAATAAATTCAAGTTAAGTAAAACATGTTATAACAACACGGATCTGTTAGGCAAATGTACACACATATTCACACAACTAATTGGTATAAGTGTGAATTAACAAGGTAAACTGTAAAAGTAGCGGACTAATGTAATTCGCGAAGCTCGTCATAAAGCCCATTTTTGAACTTACTTGCTAAGTGTTATAATTGTTCTTTAATAAGAATATTCTAGACGTACGAATAATGCAGGCGAAACTAGTTGTGTTGGAAGTAGACTCCTGTGTACGTAGTGAAATAAAATATTTACGTAACTGCTGTATCGGTGGAAGATTATTTTTATTTTATTTGCGATTTATTTTTACAGTGGCGAAGTTAAGGTGAAACCACCTTGTCTTACACTTAAACATGGAAAAAAATAATAAAATAAAAATCAAAGACAACAGAACATTAAAACACTTTGAGAAGAGAATAATGAGAGAAGTAAATATTATATCAAATTACAATAAGCATGAGTATTACCATCTAGAACATAAATTATTCCTGATTAATATTAAATTGAGACATAATACAAAATTGTGTTTTAAGTATGGAATCTTTATATATATACAATTATAAAATAAAAATAGGAACGATAGATAAACTGGATATATTAGACTAGACAAAAAATAATAAAAGAACTAAAGCTATAATTCAACTAATAATCTCACAGGGAGACTCTGGGAAATATTAAAATATCTAGTATACTAGTTAATACTATGGGAACTTAAGTTATAACATTACTACATACTAGAACAATAGTATATTTTCAAGAACATAAGAAGTAAGCTACACTATCAACTAATACTGAGAATATACAATATTACATTTACTTTCACACACGCACATATTCACATACTCACATATACGCTAACATGCATACACGCACACATATGTCACATACACACACACGCGGATCAACAAGTGTAATATCATCCATTGTTCATATTGAATTAACTATTAAATTTAGCAGATTTTTTAAATAAAGAAACAGACCCATGGCGATTACTGCACAACAAGAAAAATTTATTATGTTATTTATATGCAACTAAACTGAAAATTAATGTTATGAGGCTGGGCCACTAGTTCGTTCTACACGTTGCACATACACTACAAACATCTCTCAGCAATTCAGTCATAACGCAAACTGCATGTTAATAAATACTGACTATATTGTACGTTTCTATCGCAGCTTATGTTAGGTAAAAATGGCATAGCTCGTACAGTCTGTTATACATAATCTAACTTTCTCCTGCGATGTGTTGTTAATCTTATACACAGACTATGTTTTTTTTTTGTGTCATTAAAGCAAGGTTAAACTATGTTAGCGTAAACATCGTTGATATTTCTTTTCAATTTCGTAGTACAGTATATTTTGTGATTCTGTCCTGACAGTCTTACAATTTACAAAAAAACACGGTGCTAAATATTGCTGTCACCAAAAAACAAAAGCAATTTTACTGCTTCGAAAGAGCGACAAAATTTTTAACGTGAATAACCCATTGTATAATTGAAGATATAGTTATTCCACATAAATTGGTTATATTATATAAAAGCAGTAAATCGTCGTATTGAAATACAATATATGTAAATATCCATATTGAGAATGTTGTAACTGATCACTTACCAATTAAAGAGAATGACACCTAGGCTCCAGACGTCCACTTGGTTTGTGTATGTGCGTTGTTGGAAGTGTTGTCTCAGAATTTCTGGCGCTATGAAAAACAGCGTTCCTATGACAGTCTGCATGTCACTAGCCTTCTTCGAGACGCCGAAGTCCGTCACCTTTACTAAAGTTTCTGGAAGGTAGGAGCTGAGCAGAATATTCTGCGGCTAAAACACAATATCACATTGCACACTGAAAAGCGTACCCAACTAAATAACTCTTTAATAGTTGACTGAGAACTAGCAAGTGAACTACTAATTACATCAAATGAAAGAGAATGTCGTTACGTGCAAATTAAATGTTATGCTTTTTGGCTGCATGGTCATTTTAAGCACACGGAATACAGAATAAATATATAAGTGTCGAATCTTTAATAACTACTTTTACCCACATACTCTTACTATGCGTATTGAGCTGAAAATGGGTGTGCAGCATTTCCGTCGTGCAGGTGAGTCACAAGATAGTTACTTGTCGGGAGATTTTAATCGTTCTAGTTGTTAGTATAGAATGTGTCCTCTTGTTACAACAATAACATAACCCAACAAATACCTCGCCATCGTCTTCTCCAATAACTTCAACAATGATATTCATAAGCTATATTTCCATTTCTAAATAAAAATTAAACCTGCATCAGTAAAAAATATCGCCGTGTTTACCTGCAGTGTATTGCCTACCCAGATCTTACACAGAGCTTACAACGTCTGGTTACATAAAACAGACGATAATATCTTCCCACACTGGCCAAACTAGAGGTGGCAATGAATGCTGTTGAACAAAACTTGAATTAAATTGTGTGAAAATTGCTAGTAACCAATTGTGTAGCAACCATGCCAGAGTAAAAAAATGCATAGTAGATTGTACTTAAATAATAAGAGCAGGAAGTCAAAAGCCCGGTTGTTTGCTTGTTATTAACTTTGAGTGGTATTTCGTGAGTGGGTTTCGTGACGAAACATACCGTATATTTACGTGTGGCTCAACACACATTCAGTGTTGTATATAGTTATTGCTCTGTACTGCTTCCTTGGAACACACACATGCCTTGCCACTTATATTTGGCTCTTATGCCATTAAATATTACGCCCAAGTAATATAATAAAGTGGTCAAAAGTTCAGTCAGAATCCACAAGTCGTCTAACTTAACACAAACTGTTATAAAGCTCTGAGTTGTTGCGCAGAGGAATCAATTCAATGCTAAAACACAAATGTCAGGTAAAAGGCCGGCGTAGCCTACCTCCAGGGCAGCTATCTGGAAGTTTCCCCAGAGAATAATAATATCAGCCTTGGTTTTCTGCTCTGAGCGTTACTGACATCAAGTTACCGAGTTACTTAACTTATTTAGTGTAATTATTTCTCTTCTGTGATCATGACTTTTGCTGCGATCTAAAACTGCGTATGCACGACCTAAACGTTATAATTTGTTTTCCATTCCTTCATTAAGAAGTACTTATTTTATTAATTTCCCTTTGTTATTACCTTTTATGTTCATATTTTATATTGCAGGAGAGATTAAGGACGCAGTGCGACTTCAAAACATTTTAATTTTATAAAAGTATGCAAATTAAACTACGGAAGATTTTTGCATTTTGTTTTACAAAGTGAAATTCTACTATCGGCTGAGCCACCATTGAGTTCCGTGTTTAAGTTTCCTGACTTAATGTATGAAGTATGTAACGTTTGTTAATGTGTCGGCTGTCTACAGGGTGTAATACTGAGAAAGAAGGAACTCTTAAAAAAAGACATTAAAAATCTGTTGCGTAAATTGTAATCAAACTCTTATAACTGTATATTTTTAGTTTCACCGCATTAAATGTCAGTATAACAGCTGTTATCATTTTAAAAGCCTGCTGTTTTAACTGAAAAACCGGAACTCCATGAAGTATTTTCTCTAAATATAATTGAATCGTCTTAACTTACTCGTCCATGTACTGTACAAGACGAACTACATAACTAAAAAATATTAAAAAATTAACAATAACTTCGCCATGTTGTTTTTTTTTTTTTCATTCCTTACAAAAAAAATTTCATAATGCATGCAACGAGAGTAAGAAAAAGAGAGTTAAAAGTGTTTCTACGGATACGTATTCAACTCACTGAAATATTGAATTTTTTGAAAACACTAAATACTATTGGTTAAAAATTACGTCAACTACAATTTAGTTCTGCGCCTAAATAAAAACAGACATTCTTTTGTTCTTCAAAATACTACATAAACTATTACTTGGAAACTAATCACATAATTATTTTTTAAAACAAAGTACTCGGAGATGAAACAATTGAAAATCATCATCGACCAATAACAAGTGTCAAATAGTAGAATTTTAACCGCGTTTGATCCTAGAATGGGCAATCATTTTTTAATTTTGGTATATCTTACAGTAAATACATATCAGTCAAAGTCTTATAGGTATAGATGATATTATATGGCGAAAATTTTTTGTGCAAACATATCCTTGAAAACATTGTAGTTAGTTGCAGCACATATGATTGGGTGATGTACGTCTGACACAACGTACCTGTCTGGAGACCAATAACAGGCATCGAATATTATAATAGCAGGATTCTTATTGGCTCAGTCAAATAGGCCATAGGGCAACAGCTCCACATACAAGCGAAAGCCAGTAATCTTGTGATAAGCTGAACGTGCGTTGAAACCCAGCAAACAGTCAAGTTTTCCCGCGATAAAACATAATCTCGGGTTATAGGTAGAGACCCGAAAATTTCGCGATTTCATTTTAGACCAAGTTACATTTCAAATTCCTGTACAATAAAGTTACTCTGGCGGTGGTGGCACTATTTATAATAACAGTACTCGACTATGACGGACCAATAGCAAGTCTGTATAAACACACACTACTGACTCGCGCTTTGCCTTGTCAGACGGTAAACTGGCCACTCGCTGGAGCAGCAGCCAATGTAAGTGTATCTGAAGACACAGTTTATACAGGACTGTGGAGTCTAGCCGGCTGGTCGTTGAAGCCGCGAATTATCCGGGTCTATACTTATAGGTAGAGCCCACGATTTCTGGTGAAAAATATTCTGCAACAATTTGTTTCAATGACTTATTGCTAGGGAACCTTGTTTTTCGCGAAAAGAATTTTACCTCACTTTGATTCGGTGCCTTACGTGCACATCTGCAGTTCTGCTTAATGGTCAGTGATTGGATATTTTAACTCTCTCGAGCCTTGGGATTCTACCGGCAAATTACAGACGTGAAGTGTTGCAGAGACTATATTGTAATTGGCTCAGAAAAATGATATACGGCTCTTCATATAGACACGCTGCCAATAAACATGAAGCAGAATTGCAGATGTACACGTAAGGTACTGAAACAAAGTGTTGCAGAATTATATGCACCAAAAATCGTGGGCTGTACTTATATGTAAGAATAATTTCACGTTCAATCTGCCATACACGAAATTTAAAATTTGGGGCGGATGTTGCAACGGTGTGCAGTTAGTATCATAAATTGAAATGGAATAGTAATTTTTTAACAGATTCACAAACTCCGGCACCTGACGTTATAACATTTGTTAAAATCTCACGTTTTTAACCAACCTAAGGAAGTTTGTTGTAAATTGATATTTTAAATTATAATACGAATATCTTGAGATACGTTAAATAGAGGGTTTTAATAAGTAATTTTCAATTACTTTATTTTTATGACCAAATACCATATGGCAAGCCAAGTGTGCGTCGAGTACCCCTCATCGCTTAGGATTTGTTGTATATGTGTATGAGTGTATGAAAGAGAATACGCTGAGGAAAGGGAGAGAAAGGGTATGTGTATAATATGTATGCGTCAGTTTGAAAGAGATAAGGTCAACTTTCAAAAATGTTTATCCGGTACAGGCATACGAACTAATGCCTTCCATGGTAGTTATATTACAGGTTACTTCTGCTTTATGTGTATAAACTAGCACTGTGCAAGCTCCGAAGGAAATAGAGAAGAGACAATGTCGAGGAGTCGTAATGGTCCTTATGAGCAGTTTCATACATTCTTATATTTTAATAAATTATTTAAGTTTTCTTTTAGACTATAATGTTTAAATTTCTCTTTTCTCGTGTCTTTCTTTTTTTTTTTTTTTTTTTTTTTTTTTTTTTTTTTTTTTTTTTTTTTTTTTTTTTTTTTTTTTTTTTTTTTTTTTTTTTTTTTTTCAGTAATGGGAGAATAAGCAACGTTGAAGGAACACGCCTGTAACGGGACCGAAGATTCTCTTCCGGTTTCGTCCTCGATTCCTCATGTTTTGTAATAAACAACTTTCTTTTACTGCTCGTACACTTTCAGTAGTTGTTAGCGTCTTCTGTGAAACACTTAGTTCAGTTTCTTAGAAAGTAAGTTAAAAATTACTAAATTTTTCTTCAATCAAGCATGGATGAGGTAGAAAAGTCTGTGTAAGTTTCCTTAACTTTCTTTAAGACTTTCATGATTGTTTAGAAAGAGTGAAAGCAGCCAGTTTTAAATTTAACGTTATGGTTTTGTATGATTACGCTAGTCTTTTTTTTATGTTTAGAAAGTCACAAGACAAAGGAACTTTATATTAATGTTAAGTGCGAAACATTTCGCTACTAACACGACGCTCAGTATATTAATAAAATTTTAATAATGTTCTTGGATATTCTCAAAAATCACTACCTTGCATTTATGACCACATAGTTTCTAAACTGCTGCAAAAACCCTATATTATTATTACTTTTCCAAACATACTAAATTTTAACACAAGCGTTTATTTACTAGCTTTGCGTAATCACTGTGTAACGGGTCTATTTCGTAAATCCTATAAAATGTAGTGGTACGCTACAATTTAAGACATTATTTGTGTTATTCTGTAAAGGCAACAGTTACAATTAAGTGGATTCAACATTAATATTTATTACAGCGCAGTTGCCATAGGTATATGCAGTTACGACGTCCTCGTCAAACATTAAGGGGTATATGATACACCATCCATAGTGATTACTAAAACACCTAAAACCATCACTATCATAAATCATACAATAAATATGTTTTGTTTGGTATCAATGTATCCTGCAAAGTGTCACTTGATCAAATATGCACTGAGAGAAAAAATTCGTTGATTCAACAAAATATTTATTTATATATGTGCAACCAACGATGTAGTGTTGTTTTAAACAAATATTTAGTTGACAACCATATTTTGTTGATCAACAAAGCAGTCTTGTTATTTCATAATCTCATTTAGTTTAAACAACTAAACCAGATGTTGAAACAATAATTCAACATTTTTTATTCAACAAAATCTGGCGTTCAACTTAATATTTGTTTGAATCAACACTACATCGTTGGTTGCCCATATACAAACAAATGTTTGGTTAACTCAATAAATCCTTTTTCTCAGTGTGGTAATGTAAATAGCATAAGTTCACATATGTTCATCATAGTTTTTGCCAGTTAGTACTCGGCAATCTGGCGACCTAGAAGGCCAGTTACAAAGCCACATTTGGGCTTTTGAGCTGAAAGGATAGCCCTTCCCTCCTCCCACTTCTCTCTTTCTTTCTCTCTCTCTCTCTTCTCGCTCTGTCTTCCTCCTCCTTCCCCGGCCCCCTGGTAACTAGGTACTTAATGCAGTATTGACGTATTGTATTAATTAAGATATGCCAATAAGATTCAATAGTAAGAAGGTTATTTATGTATTTTAGTGATGCTAAAAATGTACTACGTTATTTTCTGCAATAAAAGTAGGCCGTTAATAGCGGACTCACGCATTCGCGGGCGGTAGGGTGCCTCTCTATGATTGGCTGAGAAGAACTTCGTCACCTCCTTGTGCTCGGGGGTGGGGAAGAGACGCAAGGCTAACAGAGGAGTACGCGGGATGCTGGGAGATACGCGAATATGTATGCAAGCAAGCAACACGTGTTTAACTCCGATGGGAAAAAGAATATTTCTTCGTCGTAAAACTGCGGGGCGGTGGAAAGAGGGATCACAAATCGAGTGGATTTCCGGGTAGTCGTGGCCGTTTCCCAAATAACTCAACTCCGTCAGTTATCTTTTTAACACTGGAGAAAATACTTAATTGTTTCGCTAACATAAGTCAAAGTAGTTCAACGTCAACGGAATCTGCAACCCGAAGTACGTGGCTTCGTCGGCAATTGTTTTACAATCAGAAAGGTGTGTTTTCTTTGGCTAGCTGGGCACATCATCAGTCTTTCAGTAATTAACATTATTCGTCGAAGTTACGGACTCAAGGAAAAAAGGAACAGTAAATTAAGAACGTAGTAACTGCTATGTACGTACGTAACGCATATTCCGTTTATGAAGGTATGTACAAAGATACTGTTCACGAAAATGTCACAGCGAATCGGGTTAGTTTAGTTCTCAACATTCTCCTATATTGAAACAAAGAAATCGCTTTTAAAACGACGAGGAAGGTTTCGATGGACGCGCGGTTATCACGCATGCCTCCCAAGGACATAAACGTGTATTACCTCCAGCTAAGTCTTCCGGATTCTTTGCATGTACGAAAAGAGGCGGACGTAGTTCATGAATTTTATTTGAGGTGTTCCCAACGAGCTATATAGTAAACATAGAGGGGCGGAAACAGCAATCTCCAAGGCTCTGAGGTGAAGCCCAATTAAACGTGGTATTTTGACTCTAGATAAAATGGCGGACTCTTACTTCCGGTCGAGAGACGAGAGCGATTATGATAATTTAAACTTTATTACAGTATAATATATTACAATAATTATTGGCATTTTTTCCTGTGTTTAGCGGGAATGTAGTGGAGCTATAAGGTAACGGATTTTATGAGTACATAATGACAGATTTTTAACATAATGTTGGCCACGCTGCTGTTCGCCATGTTTTCTGGGGTCAAAACAGCCGTTCAATTGGGCTTCACTTTGGAAGCGTTTCCGCCCCTCTATGTTAACTATATAGCTCGTTGGGTGTTCCCATTAACTAAATTACAGCATTCCGTCACTTCCCTGCTTGCCTCCCAACACTCTTCAGTTCACCTCACCCATTCTCTCAGCCGGTCAGAACAAGTCTGTCCATTTGTTAAAACAGTATGTTACTGACAGTATACTGTAGACCTTATCAAAGCTTATAATAGCTGCCTCTAAAGCGGAAAATACTTCAATTTTTTTTTGCTTAAAAATCTCAATTTCTTAAAAATGTATCTGTTTTTTGTGGGTTACAGAATATTTCGTTTGTTTGAATTAGTTAACTGTGATTTTAGTTTATTAATTCAATTATAGTCAACTAGGGTTTCTTTGAACAGGAATTTTAATTTCAAACTATAGCCGTACCAGTAAGAGCAAACAAACGAAACTATCACGGAAAATGACCGACTTAAGAGGACTGCTCAGATAAAATTTCCAGCTCGACACGGAGTCTAGGACAGCTAGGGAAAGAAGGGATGCGAGGAATAAACGTACACAGCGAGAACAAGTAAGGATGAGTTGTTATCTCAGCAGGCGATCTTCGCCACCCTACGAGAGAACGGGTTTTGGAAGGGGGGAGGAGGTTGTCAACCTGGCGGAAGTATTTCCAAGAATCCATCATGACCATTCTGTGTGCGACTGTTTTCGAGAACCTAAGTCAGGCGGAGCTGACAATGTTTACTTTTTTTTTTTTTGCATAAAATGTCACTCTGAAATGTGTTTAATTTCGATATCGCTTAGTTAATAATAGGTTTCATCACTGGAAGATGGACATACTTCTTTTATACTAAATTAAAAGTCTCTAAATGTGACGCCGTTTTGACCATGGCTCTTGGGACATGTTTACAAAATTAAAAATAAAATAATTAGGTAAATGAACTTACA